>DWME01000930.1:0-28324 GCA_018244795.1 Parelbella ahira ahira
TAACCGGTGAAACGTGGGAGTGTATCACATTCCTCTGCTATCTGTTACAATGTCATTCAAGGTTTGAGTTACTACGCTAAAACTGTATCTTGTATTAAAATATCTGGAAGTTTATTTATACCAAAGACCACTGTATAATATTCATCATTTTCATCAATATCAAACTAATTTTTATTCCTCTGTTGGACAAAGATCACCTTTCAGAATAACAAGGTTCAAGACCATAGTCTACACTGCAAGTGCGAGGTGGCAGGTTTAATTTATATTAATATAACCACTAAGCTATTAAATGTTTTGTCAGTTCTATTTACTTAATTAGATTATACACTGCATTAACTCAATTACATTTTCTGGGTATACCCTGACTACTTTTCATTTATTATGGGTCTTTCAGCATGAGCTCCCGGCGATTGCAGCGAGGTTGCAAAAAAGAGATGTGGTGCAGGATATAATTTGGTACATAATTTCATCACATTTAGAGAATGTTGTAGAGAACTCGTGGCTTGTCAAATGTAGAATTGAACGGCCTCCGGTCCGGTGGGATGACGATCTGCGAAAGACTAAATGCTGGATTCGGCAAGTCGACGACAGGACGCGATGGTACTCATTGGAAAAGGCCTATGTTCAGCAGTGGACTGAGATAAGCTGATGACGATAAAGAACTTAAAGGGCACTTTAAGACATTTAGGTACGGTTCTTCGAATCGGTATTTATATACGGTATATTAATACCGTTTTAATCAACCGTGAAAGCGTAAAGCGCTAAAGCGTGCCAATATTCTTTATTTTCTTATACATTCATAGCGAGTGATATTTAATGTTAAAACAGTATTGTTCCTCTTACTTAACAAACATTAAACTGTTATCGCGGTTCTAAACCCATTATTTAAGTGTAAAACGAGCGAATAAACAATGACAATACGTTCTGTTACTTATCTAACGTTTGTAAGGGCTCCAATTTGGTACCATTCGCCAATGTATCGAGTATCGATCAGTAACTATATGGCACACTGAAAAGCCAAACGTGATAAATGTGTCCAAGAAACACTCAATAATTATTTCAAATCAACAAATGCGTTCAATAAACATAATATAATAATCATTTTAAATCAATAAATGTGTCCAATAAAATGTTAATGTGAACACTTACATAAAATTTAAATAAATACTCCGTGTTTAAATCGTAACCTGAGTGTTAAAGTGCAAGCATTAAATCAGGTACGCGTATATGATAATAATAATTCATATTGTAGATTTTAATTATCTGAGCAATATACTCAACGTTACTCATAATTACATAGTAAAAAGAGTATCCAGAATCTGGGCATTTCTTTAGATTGTTGATCCAACATAAAAGTAATTATGTCAGATCTTGTTTTCATTTTCATTTGATTGTGCAACATTTATGTAATATTACTTTATAAAACAGTAAGATCGTTTACGTAATCTATAGGAGATATTGCCAGTATATTCTTGTTTCTTATCGTCGTGATGTTTTCATATAGCGAACATATTGTTGGAACCGATCTCAAGTTGACAGAACAAGAATGTTATGTAGACACCCGTAGAACATTCTCGATGTTTCTACGACGTTATATAACACTACGTTTTATACTCATTTAAAATAGTCATGGTTTAGCGGTTTAGCCATCATTCCGTGGTCGAGTTGTTTTTAATGGTCATCTCTGATTTTTACAAATTGCTACTTTTAAGTAAAATATAATTTCTTATTGCGTTGAAGGAATATATTGCCAGAAAAAATATAAGTTATATGGCAATTCTCTAGATTATTTTCTAAGGCTTGTCCCTAATATTGGTCATCCGGACTTGATCGTCCAACAGTAGAAAGATAACAGCATTAACATTTATTTCATTCAGTAATATGTTCATCTAACATATTTCCACGACAGACATCGAAGTAGAAAAACACGGCGCTGGCAACAATAGTCTCAGTGCCTTTTCATGCACCAATCAATTATCAAAAAATAATATACTGACAAGTGTTTCCCCTCCCCCCTCTCCCCCCTTAACCGTCACTCGTATGGTCGAGCAGTATCAGCAACATATAATATATTCCACATAATAAACGTTAAATCGAAATTAGATGCAATATAAAAATAAACTTAGTATTCAAAAATTTCCATGCATAATGACATAAAAAATGTCTCTGTCCTTCAATGAATCACAGGACAAGCATGACTGCTTGACGAATGAAGCAAGTCAAGAAGATGTAGACAATAGCAAGATTCGGCGCAGTTGCACGGTGACCACGATCTGCGCCAGTTAACCGTGATTGTGGCACATGTCCACAATTATCAATACTGCATACGATTAATCACCCGAGTTATCAAGAAAATATTAAATATTGTGAAATCCTAATACTTCCAACGTTTATACTTTCAGCTGTGCTAGTGATCAAGGTGCAGTCCCCCGCGCGACGCGACATCCAACACTCGAGTGAGCTGTAGCAGGAAACAATGAAATTGTTGTGTAATATTATGTAAGTGTAGCGTTCCAAATACGCCATCCAACAGGTTTTTTACGTATTCTTCCTGCTCTACAAATTTTTTGTCTTATAGTATTTGCCCCTATAGAGTTATAATGTCATGGTCTTATTACAAAGTTAGAGGTCAGCGATGCACTTTCCGAAATTTGCAAAGCGCTTTTGCAAATGGGTACACCTAAACTTAAAAAAAAAAAGAATTATTTATTTACATAATATATTATTTATTACTATTTTTGTGGTCATCAAATTAACGTACATAAAATGGAATGCTCGTTTACATAACTGATATTAAAAACTATTTTGTTATTTATTATTATTATTGACCAGCGTCATTATAAAACTGTAGATTGTCAATTTCAATGAAAGGCACTAAAATACCAGTAATAGTGAAATACTAATATAAGTAATATAGTTTATTCCTCCTTTATTGATAGTTTTACTAATTTTAATTGCTTTGATGTCCTGTTGGTCGAGTAGTTGCAAGCGCGACTATCGATCGAGAGGTCCTGGGTTTAAATCCCGGGCCGGGTGCTTTTAGATTTTTCTGATTTAGAATTTCCAGTAGTGACTCGGAGTCTGGAATTGCGCCCGGTGTTTGGAAATAGGCTCACCACCTATAATGGGACTTAAACGTAACTGGTGAAACGTGGGAGTGTACAACACTTCTGTGCCTACCCCTTCGGGGATTACAGGCGTATTACGCTTACGTTTTTAATTGTTTTAATATATTATTGTCTTATGTTTATAAATTACAACGCAATATAAGATAGGAAGTCCGCACGTACTAAGCGTGTTGAACTAAAAAACCTCTGGATACCTAGATAAAGTCGATAACTATCGATATATTTAATAAATAATTAATTAATGTATGTTATATTCATCATGTGAAAACTAGGAAGTGCTAAAACTAGGAAGTACTAATGCATTATTAAGTAAAAAGACTGCTTAGATACGCGTCTAATAATTTATTAGGCACCTAACAAGAATGAATTAGCTACTTGATGATGTAATAATTAATAAAACACGAGTGTAAAGCTCTTATTTCTACTGGCCTTTAATTTTTATTAGGCAACCGTTTTGACGTCACAAGTCCACAAATAAATTTCAGTATTGAAAGAAGAATTTTCGCAATTCCTTACGTTTTTGTAAAATGTACTCATTTCTGTTATTAAACTTTGTTGTGAAAAATATCGAAATAGAGTATACGCATTGACATCATTGCATTGCCAATCGTAAATGAATGGTCACGTCCTTTCCTTTTCTGGAGAGGCGCTTATTCGTGTTGTAGAAAGAGATAGATAGCTCTAAGTAGCTCCGACTACGAACCACATGGCGTATACTCGCGTACTACGCAAGCTGACGGTGTGTCGACATTGGACGTTGGATCGGTTGCTGGCTCGAGGCTCCGTCCGAACGCCCGCGACAGCCTCGTCCTCAGTCAGTCTCGCAATGGCGTTAGTGGGAGACGGTTGTGTGTTCGTTTAGTTTTACAACATCCCGAGCGGACACCGGCCCAAAATATTGGCCTGTCTATACGTGCTCGAATTATTTGGAAACACTTCCCATAATTCCGTACACATAAAGCGAGAATCGCCACCACGGACAGTCAAATTTTGGTACGATATCCACTCAGGGCGAATCATTTCAAGGTTCGTACCATATTCGTAGTACTTTATAATTTCCCCTTACTAAACAACCGCGTTACTAAATCCTCGATTGTCTCATAGTTTCGTTCGTTTCGAATTTTGTAAGAGTCGTCGTATGCAATAAATTCGCAAGCGTCGGTGTGTTCGAGTTTCTAATGGGATTGCGTTTTCTTTTGCAGATCATGTTCATCTCATCGTAGTTCCTCGTCGTTTTAAGTGTTTGTGTTAAGTGAACGTTAGTGAATTAGTGACAGTGACAGTGTTTGTGTGCAGTGATGGATCCTGGATCACCCTCGTTATTGTGGCCGCTGCGCCTGAGCAAGCCGATGGCTGTGCCGTCGAGTGGAGAAAACAGTAAGGCAGAAGACAGGGCGCAATCTCCAGCGTTAGCGGAACGACTATCCGCAGCGCCCCCACCTTCAAGTCCCGTTCCCAGCAGTCCTGCACCAGCGCAGCATCAATTTCAAGCAGCGTTGGTGGCAGAGAAGTACCTCCTTTTGGAACAAGTCGAAGGCTCATCCCTTTGCCGGTGTGTGGACGTGCGCACACAAGAAGAGTACGTCTGCAAAGTGAGTACTATCACCCTAAAATATGCTATATTTACACATAACACTAAAGGAGATCCAATTGACATAGCGCATCTCATGTATACGACACGACATTGGTACCAACGGTATTTTCTTTGTGTGTCGTCAATTTTTCTAAAAAGCACTAAGCTAGGTACCTCCAATTTTATTTATATTACAATAATTATATTAATATATTACAATTTACGAACCTACGGATCTCAATAAACTCAATACAAGCTCATGGTAATGTTGCTTATTAGGCCGGTACACGTAATAACTTTATTACAAACTTGATTACTTCTGTTTAAAAATACTTATGAATTCGTGATCTATTATTGCGATAACAATAAATTACGTAATGTCCAAAACGATTTTTAGAGTTCAAAATTCAAGTTTGGAAACGTTTCAAAAATGGAACTACATATTTTTATCGGATATTTCTGACTGTTAATATTGCCTAAATTTCATCAGCCACTTGAGAAAATAGCATTACTAATTTGATAAGCGCAGTAGGAAGTTTAGATAATATAATTCGTTTATAAAATGACCTCGGTGAGACGATAAAATGGTGTAAAACCAGTTTTCCTCGTGCCCCTTCCAAATAGGTGATTCACGCTAGAAAACCCTCAGCAGGAAATACCCTAATTAATAGCTCAAACAGCATCAACATTTTTGTTTACTTTCGCTCGACCTAACTCAAACATCTAACAAGACAGTCCAATAATAATCTCAACTAATGTCCGGTAAATCACCGTATTAGTATTCTAGATTTTATACAGTATTTAGAATTATTATATACCTATATAATTCTATTTTTGTACTATTATTTTCAATAAATATTATAATTTTTATATACAAATTACATTTGCATGTAACTCTTAGCACTCCACGCATTTTTGTGTCACTGCCTACCCGCACTACTGCGGCACATTTTTCTCCAGGTCTAAAATAGTTTTTAAAATCTTGAATTTATGTTATTACTTACCGTACCGATACCGTAGCATCTTAAGCGTAATCATCCTAAAAAGGTGAAACCGTTTGGCTCTGCAGTGGAACTTACGGAGTTGCCGAAAAAATGACTAAAGAGCACTAAGGAATAAAGATACCGATCATAATCACTTACTACTGACTATGAAGAAAATTGATATAATCGTATAAAAATATATATGTATATATACTGGACCTGCCTGAAAATTACAAGCATGCAGTATGAACTTAATAAAATATAAACTTATATGCTTGAAATTCCTGTAATATGTCACATAAATAATGTTACGGGGTCATTTTTGTATGAGTTTATTTAAAAAATCATCTTATATGCTTGACCAACATTAGGATAAGAATTCGTAACATCGTGTCGTAATTGTACCGCGTTACTAAAGCCACGTTGCGTATTGTTTTATTGATACTCTGTGTAATCTCCTGTTTCCGACCTTCGCTCTAATTAGATCTTCGCTAATAAACGCGGGCCTATTTAAAAAAAGACGCATTATTGACAGTCAATTCGTAACTTGACAAATGACACTCGAAAAAGCACATCAAACATAATCTTTATATTACTTGTACATTATTGGGCTAAGATAATTAGACCTTCAAAGTTGAATTAATCGTTTGAAATGTAACATTATTTGCATTTTGACGGGCTTCTCAATATGTGTCAAGTCAGTTAATAATGATCGGAATAGGTAGGTACGCGCTTTTAAAACTTGCAAATTGTTTGTGTTGGCACTATGCAAATATTCGTACGATTGTTGGGTTTATCGTTAGTATATAATTTTCTTCAGATATAGAGCTATAAATAGAGAGAAAACGTCAATCGGACAGATAAAATACAATGTAGGGAATGTAAAATTATTTCCTTTGTAATTTCATTGTTGGTTTTCACGAGGATATTATTATTTTATATTCGGATTTCCCATAAAATGTATTTTATTACAATTTGTTAGTTTTAGTTCCCACTGTTGCCCTTCGCGTTTAATTAAGGACAATTTAAACAGACTCAATATCTGGTAAATCTGAAAGGGTAGCTCTATCCCACGGGATCGGACCCCATAGCGGTGCAAAGTTCTTAATAATGTGCCCACATGTTGTGTGGCCCTTGCAATTAAATAATTGTAACTTCAAGGAGTTTATACTTTGATGTATCCTTAACGTATCTTATAATACCATTAAACTCTCTATGAGTAAGATTTCCAACCAAAAATATTAATAGTAATATTAATATTAGTATTTATTAATTATTCTCGCAATTTTTTCACAAAACTCGCGTGCACTGCGCGCAGAGTATCTGTTCAACGTCGATGTCAAACTTTATATGTCATGGCCCCGCGCTGCTCGATCGCGCTTGTAGGCCAACGAGCCATCGCCGTTTTTACAATGTCATGTATCTACTTTCGCAACTGAAAGGCAAACAATAAGAACTTTGAAACCTAATATTACCTCATTCCAATAATAAAAATGTCTTGTAAAGTTCCGCCAGTTACGTCACGTAGCCATGAAAATGAGGCGCATAAAATATTACTCACATTTGATTCAAGCATACCTAATCCGTTAATTTAAATAGCCATATACATAGGCATTATAATGGCCCGCGCCATCAGCGCGGTCAGAAACCAGTTAGGAAACTCGTTATTTCAAACATCCTTCTCTAGAAGCTACGCAGGCACTAATTTTAAGCAACACAGGATACATAGTTCCAGTGCTAACAAAGACCCATACAAGTATTGTCAAGGCACAGAATAGGCACTTCCCTCGTGAGAACTTGGCAAGGTTAAGTGTGGCAACGTTATCGTTGCTAAACGCCGAGTGTATTTACAACACCGCCCGTTGCCGACACGACTGCCACATTCGTATTACTTTACATACGCCCATGATACTGGGTAACTTAATTCGCATTCAAAATTTAAATGTTTTTTTTCAGTCGCCCCTAAAATTACCGGAATCAGTTGTCTCTTAGTGAATTAAAAATCGTAAGCGTCACACATCGATGCCGCGACGCCGAAAATAGGCGTGACCTTCTCATTGACATTGTGAAATAGACGAGTTGATAACGCACCGATCGCCGAATGTCACAGCGAGGCTAGAGGGCCCCCTCCTATTCCCCCACTAGGCAACTTAAATGAGTGCGTAATAGAGCATAATGCTGCAAGTTCATTGCTGCTCGAACGAGACTGTTTACGTTCGCGCAGGAAACATAAAACGAGATGTGTTGCAAACATTGTAACTCACAAAAGCGACGATACTTGTAACAATAACTTAATCGATCCACGGGCATTCTACCGTTGCTCGGTAAAACGAGATTGTCGAATGATCAACAGTGAGCAGCGAATTTAATTGTGAATTTAATTAGAAATATTCTCATTTGTAAACCCACAACTTATGTTAACTTTGTCTTTGGAATGTTGTAATGAACTCTTTGTGCTTCGGCCATACTAAATGAGCTAAATGTTTAAAGCTTTCATTTTAAAAGACGTTTAAATTAAATATTTAAATTTTTTGGAATAACATGTTTATAGAATGATGAACAAAATCGGATAATATGGTGTTCTGGAAAATTACTTTTATCTGTACTTAGGTCTCGTCCACTCATCGATAACTGTCATTTAATTTAGCTGTCAAATTTGGCTGCAGCCATAATACTTACATATCAGAGTAGCGACATAATTTTGCAACACATACCGTTGAAATAAATATTGATAAGAAAATGTAGGTTGACTCGTTAACCACCTTCGAATTCGAATATTATCATCGGCTATGAGAATCGCAAGTTCTTATCGGTTATTTTTTTCGCAAATACTTATACAAATGGGTCATGTGTATTTTCGCGTGGCATACAGCGTAAATTCATGTTGAAATTACGCGTCGATATGTCTACGGTGCCCGCGTCCGAACAACATACGGACTTTCTATAAATAAGTTATGAATAAATAAAAAAGAAATGTATAACAAAGTGGACGCACGCGACGTGATTCATCATTAGCCAGTCGGAAAATTGAATTTGGAATTTGCGTTCACAATGTCGTTGACATTTCGCTCGAGTTCGGAAATAAATGATGACTGTGGTTTGTCTAAAATAACCGTATGCCTCTAACGCTCCTCCGTATAGAACATAATTGCGTTATACGTTCGAACGGGGCATCGAGATCAAAACACATATTCGTTTATTAGTTATGTTGCAAAAGTTACTTCTTACGACACGTGTAGGCATTCGTTTGATTACTAAACGCGTTGTAGTCGCCCAGGAATTCCGTTTGATGCCAACTGGGTCCGTTGCTTATTTGCGAGGGGTCATCGCGACCCTATTCAGTAAATGTTTCAGGCTCGTTATTCACATTAGACTTAGCCCTTTTGAATCATGGATCTCTTTGAAATAGAACCCCTTTGAAACTATTTAACGTAGACGAGAACTCACATTGACTGTCCCGTCGATACGTTTGTAGACTAGTTTATGTGCTAAGGGGTTTGCTTGCCTATTAAATTAGATTCGCTACGTAAACCAGTATTTTTGTGATAATATATAAAGTGGACTTCAATAATAATAAAAGACAGGTTTTCTTCAAATCTAGCAATCTGTAACGAGGTAGACGTATAAATAAAATTGCTTTTGGCGTATCCTTCTCTATTCAACTTTCATGCCATGTACGAGCGTTAGAGCGCTCATAAAGTGCTTAGAAGATGTTTACAGAGAAAACATGTTGTTGTCAATACCGCTTGGCATGATAGCAGTAAAGCAGATTTTTTACAAGTGCAACTTAATTCATTACTACTCCTGAATGTTTTGGATGTGCCTCGTGTGCTGACTATGTCCCTTGTTCTGCAGGTTGTATCAAGAGATTGCAGCAGTTTATTACAAGCGCACTACCGCCTCGACGGTCATCCGCATGTGAATCCAATCCACGAAGTGCTAGTCGGCGACAAGAGGGTGTATTTAATCTTCCCTCGGTCACATTCTGATCTCCACTCGTACGTGCGAGCGAGGAAACGGCTAAGAGAACACGAGGCTCGGAGGCTGTTCAGACAAATGGCTGAAACGGTTGCCGCGTGCCACGAACAGGGAATCGTTTTAAGGGACCTCAAGCTAAGGAAATTCGTCTTCGCTGATCCGCAGAGGTGAGTCTTCAAGAAAAATCCATTATTAACTGTTTTAATTATGTTACTAGAAATAATCAAAATATAAGACATGTCGATTGCCGTAACATACGTAAACAAGTACAGCTTAACTGTGCTTGCATCTATAATGTCGTAGAGTCGATTGCGTCGACAGTTGTAGATGGTTTCTTAACTTTATGTGCTGTGTTTTCGCAAGTTGATTTAATATAGAGAAACCTCGGGCAGCATGAGTTGCAATCGTTTGAAATACGACATTATCTCCTGTTAGTGCAGCCAGCGAGCCGGCCGCGGTTCCGATCGGCGTGTGCTAAATTTTGACCAATGAAATAACTGACGCAACAGTCCCGTAGAGACGATATCTCCCGGCGTTAGCAACCGAATCGCCTCGGAAATCGAAATTGCTTGTGCAACTTTCAACAGGCTGTCAGCGAAAATGGCTAAATCAATTCTTCTTGTATTACGACTATATTAATTTCCATTTACCTGTTTGAGACGTTAGAAATAAATTACGTTCGATGGAAGGGTGATCAATCATTGACTTTCTTAAATTTTTATCGTTCCGTTTTTTGATGATAGCTCGTGAGAAACGAAATTTTCAAGAGGACAAAAACGTCTAAAAGGAACCGGAAGCCCTGTCTGTTTTAAGTAATGCGTCATTTCCTGTGCGCCAAGAATGACGATAAACAGTTATCGAGTAATTCATTATTACCATTGCAGCTCCAAGATAAAGAGCCTATTAGAGACATGTTTTCCGGTGCCGTTTACGTACACATCGTTTCCGGCTGATTACACGAAGTACATGTAAACTTCATTTAATTCACATTTTCTTATAAGAGCGTATCTTCAGAGATACGTATGTATATACATATATAATAGATGTTGATAATATTCATTATGATATGATTACAACTAAAACACGCACGACAATAGGACAATTGTATGTGCGAAGGCAACAAAGCGTTACCCAACGGCATTATTAATTACAACCGCCGGGCGGTAGGAACCGGCGGATTTTCGAACTTTTGAAACGTTATCTGGCCTCCATTGTTGCGAATATCTCCGGCAATGCTAGCGGCTCAAGGCGAACGGTGTCATTGCTGTGTACAATACTCCACAATCGGGTCAAGGGTCTGCGCCCGCGCACCGACACACGCAACACACGCACCTATCGACCCCATGCATCAGGGAACCTGTCCACCCTTATCGGATCAGGTGGTTCCGAACACCATACAAAAGGAATATTTTATGCACCCCTTATCGACCAAATTCCAAAGGGTTAAATAAAATTCCAACATTCATCTCTCTCGGTAGTCCGACCCAACTTCTTTGTTGATTTAATGAGATTTCTTTGTTTGGATAATAGATTAATCAGATTTTTTTAAATATCCCTTTACCTTTTTTTATATTACGTACTTTATTTATTTCTATATTTTGATTTAGTCATTATATGATTTCATTAGAATGCAAATTCGGTCTTCCACCCACGATCGGGGCAACAACCCATCTTTGCGTAAGTTCTCCTTGACGTCCCCGCTGAGACAATGTACATTACGCCTCCGCAGCCTCCAGAATATGACCGAAATGGTTTCTTTGACCTGGCCACGGAGCACGTCCCTAGTGACATTCGCCAGACGAATTCAAAAACGCCTTTACCGCGACCGCTATATCGCAGTGGAATACGTTTCGAAAATACAAATATAACAGATATACAGTTACGACCTCAGCGAGTTTACAAACCGAAGCGCATCTTTATTTACACAACAGTATTAACTCGGCCCCCTTTGAGTGGACAGAACGTGGAAAAAAGGTAAAATTTAATACCCTTCAGTGAAGGATCATCAAAGCGAGCGCTGTCAAAAGCGTCGTTTCGCGGTGCGGAACTGGAAGCGACTCGAGTTTTGGCTGAAATGTAAAAACTTGCACTACCCCTTACGTTATATCAGAGCCGCTACAGATGCGAGCAGCTCGCGACTTGAGAAGCCTTTACCAACTTTTACCTCAAAGCAAGAATGTTTTAGATTTGCTTATTACACAGTAAACCTGGAACGTAAACTCACCGCGCTGTCGGCACGATAATTTTTTTATAAAAGAATTTTGACTAACAGCTTCCTCACCGTAGCTGATAGGTAGGCAACATGAGAGTTCAATGAAAAAACTGACAAATAGTAGCCACTAATTTATACTGATACCAGTCATTAATAATTTGATTGAGCAGGATATTGCAGATGTGTTTCCAGTTTTATCACATGTCATTTTCGAAACGGAAATGTTACTTTTTGTTTCAAGTTTAACGGACCGTCATCTGTAGGTCAGGTAGCCAGATGCAAGCAGGACGGTCGTTTGACCCTAAAATCTAAATCTCGCTAATGGCCGAACGTGTCCAACTTTCCCAGAGAACTGCCGGTAAGACATCGGATCAGTCGAATGTTTAAATGTAATTTGCATATATCACGACAGCTGACCTTGTTCAACCCTAATAAATTCTAATGATTATGCACACGCTACGATGGTCAAGTATTTTCTCCAGCTGGTCTTCGCAATCGTGAGAATGGTCGCATGTCTGATTGTGGTAGGTGCAACATCAGCAAGTGCCCACCCCTATAGCTCGGTTCTCACGTCTTTGATATAAAGCAACCCCTTATTATAAATTCGAGTCATCCTGTGGGACGCCATGCTGAGATATCCCGCGCTACTCTCGTTCCGTCTCAAATGTAAACAAGAGCATTAATATTGATTCCGCGCTCTCTTTGCCGCTTTGAAGTGGATTTCCTTAACACTCAACCGTAGTTTTTCAAGTCCTTTGAGACTAGAAACAAATTATTTTTCTTTATCAAGCCACAGCACTCCAGCCCCGTCTCAGGTACCTTTGACATGATAATTACAGTAAAATTATTCCTAACATTATTTATTCATACTGAGACTCTTTGTTTATCTGAAATTTTAAATATAAATTTTGCATTGAAATTGATTTATCTTTGTACTGACGTTAATATAACAGGAAAGTCAATATGTAATATTGAGTAACTTAAGCTGTAAGTTAAGTTTTCATGAACATTTGCCAATTATTTGCTCAAATCGTGAGCTTGTTTCAAAGTTTATAGATGTGTTAATTAACATATAAGAGTCAGAAAGTGTATCAACGTCTTAGTTAAAATATTGCTGTCATCCGACATCTAGATTTGATATATATCCGGATGATATATATCCGGATTTTTCAAGGGTAAATCCATGTCATCTATCTCCCATAACCCAGGTAGCGTTCTCTTCGTCCCAAGTCGGACACCTGCACCTAAAATCGTTAACTAAAGTGGACATCCTCAAAGTTCTTATTGAATATCCATTTAAAAAGGGAAAGCCGGAAGTTTATCGTAAACTGCACAAAATTTGATGCTTTGTAAGATTTCCGATAACCGGAAATACTCCGCGGAACTAAGTACCATAGTATCTATTGAAACTTTGTATTCCTTAAAAATTTAATTTGTCGTGCAGGATTTTACAGCAACGAAAATTACATAAATCTCATAACGCACCAGACAGAACGGAGCCCGCTTTGTGCTCTTCATAGATATTACGAGGCCTTTGTAAACAATCTCAGGTATAAAATTGTCCCCGGCGCATTGTTCGCCCCGTCCCGCCCACTCCGCGCCAAAATAATAATACCCAGCGAAATGTTCCAGGTAACAAAACAAAACCCAAGATTTTTTGCGTAACACAGTGTTCAGAAGCCGGATCGGGTGATCGAATGCACCGCAAGCAATGACGATGCCACGATATGCCGGTGTTTAGTTACACAATTCGATACATCTATGTGATGTCATCATCATTATATAGTGTCGTAGTTAATTCTATAAAAGCTCGTACGTGCCGACCAGGTGCGCCGGAAGCGTAAAGTCTAGCAAAGTGGATTTCAATCGGCCTGACCGCTGTCTAGTCGCGAAAGTATATATATTCGCACGTCTGCGGCGCTAACGGGATATTTATGTCCGTAGCTGCGCTGGCGCTCGGCAGCGGACGTGCCAAATTGGTCCGCGGTAGACCCGGCAGACGCCGCCACGTCGCATACCGGCCCGGCCACCGGCTGACACTACATTTTCTTCCATGCGAGACTTGATTTAAATTCGGATTCAACTTACACACAAACGTTCCTAACTGCTGCAATTTTTGCAAGGAGCGCACGCGATACGATACAGTCTCTTAAAATATCCCCCTAGGTGGTTGCCGATATATCTGCGGCGGTAGATCGCGGCCGTACCTGCACCTACGTCGATTATTTTGAAAACGTTTTGAAACACGGTTGCCAAAGGCTCGTGGTGCAAGACTCTGCCACGTTACAGCGACGCATTTGCATAATACCGGGCGCTCGGTAATCCACCCGTACGTCTCAGTTTCGACAGTTGTATAATATAACTTCGGTGAACCGTGAGAGTCATTGTTGGCAATTGGCATTGCATAACGGACCCTTGGCTGCTCGTTCGCCTAAAAACGGGAGCTGCGCAGTTTAGTTTGGCACGCGGCGCCAGCGCCTGGGCGGTGTCAGATATGATTGCGCATCGTATCAGAATATACAGCGTGATTCAGGCGTGCCGGAATTCCGCCAGCAATGCTGCTCGTTTTGGGGCGTTTGTTTGCGACCTCGTACTCGCGCGGCTGCTGAGGTCGCGGCAACTGTGCCAATGTCGCGCTGCCGATGCCGACGCCGGGCCGCGGCCGCCTCCTCGCTCGTGCGGAACAACTGGACTCATTTAAAAACAATGATGCGCATTTCAGTTTATGCACTACGTTTGAGGAATCATTACATTTCCACTGGCAACACAAAGAATGCTGTCAGTAATACCCACACAGCTCTCTCAATCCGTAAATACGCGAGTCAGACGGAGACGACGCGTTATTCGTCACAGCTATAAATAACGAATGTTCGCACCTTTTTTGGTGGTATGAAAACACCGGATGTGGCTACCGGACGTGGACGCTAGTGCATTGCTCTCTTAAGAATACTACTACAACATTGTTATTCTGAGAAACGAATTACCGGACATTGCCGCCGTCCATACAAAAGAAAATCGAATTGTCAGTTGAATCCAAAGCGTAATGTTTACATTCAACTTGTTAACACTGGACAACAGGTTCATTGTTGCATCGGAAGAGCAAGGATCCGGTCGGTGGGTATTGACAAGCCACATAGCGTTATATTATTTTGACAAATTTCCTGTCGCTAATGCAACTGTTTCTCAATGCATCATGGATTTAACTGTCGGGTGCACAGCTGAGAAAACGCACGACTAGCTGTTAAATCGATCGAGTTGCGTAAAACAAAGGTCTGCGAAACCTTGTGCAAGCGGCGCGCCCGCGCTGCGCCGACATATCTGCGGATTTGCGTAACCGCGCACTTATCCGCCGATACGACGCCCGTGTGTTGTGACACGCTCCGCTTGCCTTCATCTGTAATACTTGCATTCATTCAAAATGTGCCTAGTACGAGTTGTAAACGGTTACTCAATAAATAGCGCGAATGGCGAGCAACACCGAATGTTTGTTTCTTAATAAATCCCGCTATCGACAACGATCAATATACTATTGGCGTTTAGTTTTTGGTGAACGTTCCCACAAGTGGTGTTGGTAGGTTTTGTAACACAAATGCGTACTAACTATTTCCTACATTACAACATCAAACTTCCGAGAACACTATTTCACGATGTTTTCCAAGGTATTCTTCTTTAAAACATTACTGTTCCTGCGAATGGTAAACAGACGCGCCTTCCAGCCACGGGCAGCGGTCCGGTGTTGCTGTCACGTCATGATATCACCGAGTGAGTCATCGCGGTCGTGACTGGAGACGGCGAGCGTCGGATGAACTGGCTTAACCTCTGTCCCGAGGTCTGAAACATGCTCGTGAAGTATCTACGAGTACCGGATACTTCGAATATAAATTCAACATCCTACACAAATACGAGTTACATTTGAATAGAATACTTCTTATATTTTATTTGACGAGGATTTATAACAGAATTTGGAACAATCGCAATGCGGTTCAATTTGATTAAAGTAACTTTTAGTGCACATTTAATTTAACTCTTAGGTCGTCGCAATTTGGAAGTTTCTTTGCAACTTGATAGCGAAAGTTATGGTGTTCAGAAGCTCCAGCGTAGCAACGAAGCCACCATAGCTCGGGCAGTCTGCCGTCATATTTTCTGCTCTATGACCGCACGCGACCTTATCCCAGTAAAGGATAATTCAAGCGTATTCACAACTCCCTTGCAAAAAACTCGCACGTGCCGCCAATTAGGGGACGAGACTCCATGCGCCCTCGATACTCGTCTCACAAGAGCGCCCGTAAGGAACGAAGGTGGCACCGCTGACCGCCAAGACACGCGTTCGCCATTTCTAAGCCGACGTTTCGTTTTACACCGTTCCGTGTCGTTCCATACGACTTGTTATAAGATTTTAGAGCGAGCTCAAACCATAACTCCACTTTAAGTGACAGATTTTATTGTTGCATTGTTTTTTAGCGCTTCAAACTTGCTGTGGCGCTTACTCCGTTCTTTGCCACCCAGCTATTCCGGCTGCATATCCCCGACGCGAAGGTCGCTGACCGCCAAAATTAAGCAGCGTGATCAAAACACAGGTCTTTATACTAATGAACGGTGGATATCTCCAACTGTAACAGTTTTAATATATACAGAATTAATTAGAAAGTTATTAAGTTCACGTTTGACGACTGGTAAATAATTTAAAGATTAATTATTTGTGTTATCTCGCTGCTCAATCAAAAGATCTTCTTGCGTTGTCGTTATTTATACGAAAATTAATATTTCTGTTTCGTTCTCTATTCTGTTCGTAATACATTTTCCCCTTGTTACCGTACAAACACGAGTTCCACACCACCGTTATCGGCTCGCCTTCGACAATGAGTCTGTTGAACTCTGTTGCCAGCTCATTTTAAATGAATTACCCAGAAATGTGCCTCGGTGTTACACATAGTGCGCTTTTTTCCACACAATAAGGTACACAAAAGAATTTTGAGATAATAAATTCAATCCGCCTTTGGGTAGTAAAAATAAAATGTGGGCCTGGTCACCGTATAACAATGAATCAGACAGTATGACAGGGTAGTGAATGCCATAATGAATTCCACATAAGAGTGCGTCAGTGCATTCGATGACGTCATCTAGAGGGAAGTTATTAAAAATCGGAGGGCGACAGTAGGAGGGTTCGGGATGAATCATCGAATCTCTTATTCGGTCACTACCCTCGTATTCGGTAGGTTATTTATAACAAACCCCAACGTAACCAAAATATTTTCCTACGCTCGAATAGAAACAAGAAAATACCGCTCCGTAATAGACGGTATAAAAATATCGCCTATAATGTCTCTGACGTCATTACTCAATATAGACATTGTGAACCTTCGTAATAATATGGTGGTACCTTGGATTTTTGTTACTGATAATCTGAAGCATAAATCTCTAATTAATAATTCTTTTCAAACATGTACATGAAAAGTAGGCTCGTTGAAATGTTATCCACTGACTGAAACAACCAATGATTCATTGTGTCTATAGTTTCCTAATCAAATATGTTTCAAAGTGCTGAAAATACCAATGCACAATATACAAAAAAAGAACTTTTTGTGTGTCGATTTAATTTATCTACAGGCGAAAACACCAGCGAATAAAATGTACCCGAGAGGATTCAACGGAATGCAAGCTCAGGTTCATTTTTATGAGAATATAAAAAAGACCTAGGCAACAGCGGCGTACTCAAGTTTCGTATTAAGAGCTTTATGGTTGGTACAGAGGAGTGACCAGCTACCGATCTACATCGTAAATCTTCAAGCGCTTGTCCTTCTTATCAATTTATTGTCTCTCCATCTCCGTGATTAATAACTTGTATATGAACACATTGTTTTCACACTATTTCTTCACGTAATTCCTCTGTTATTATGACAAACGAAATTCTATATTCGTGCGAAAATAAATGCTCTGTTTTGGAACGGCGCGTAGGTGCGTGCCTATGTCAAAAATCCCAAAGAACATTGAGCCAAAAATATTCGTATAACATTACCGTTTCATTCGGCTTAACCACTGACTGACGGAGGCGTTGGCAATTTCAACCGTCCTTATTTTCTTTTCAGTAAATAATATCGTCTGTATTACCCACCTACGTGAAACGTTTGGTGCGCAAATATTCTGTTGCGGGGGTGGTAGTCAAATATAATTCTGCTCAGGGTACAAGATCCTTAAAAATTCGTCCGACCTTCGCTAAAATTGAAGGCCAACACCCACGCGTCACGGTACTCGACAAAAGGAGTATCTTTAAATAAGTCAGAGTCTGATACTCTCCTAAATTTGTATATTTTATTTTTAGTTCAAAAATAGTATTCATGCTTTACAACACCCCGATTACGTTATTGACCAAGGTCTGAAACGTTTTTTGCACGCGGCTTTCGAGTGAAATTCCAAGTTCTGCGTCAGGCGGAAGACTAGTCGAGAATACATTATACGGCCTTGGCCGCGGTAATCGAATTCGCCGGGAGTCGAACCGGCGAGTCATAATGATTTACAGCTCCACCAATTTCCCTGCGTTTCGACCGTTTACCTTCGCACGAGACGCTCGGGCGGCCGGGCAAAAAACATACACAACCGGTCGTAGAGTGGCCAGAATTACGATTAACCCTCAATCTACAGTTGCGATGCGTATATCACTAAAAATACCTGACGTCCGTCGCCGGGCGCTGGATGCGTTTGCAATAGTTTATTCGCAACTGGCTACCACATTTTGAATAGGACGCGCTCAGCCATGCGCGCTCTGTTAAAAACCGCTTCGACCAGTTTCTCGCGGTACTATCAAGTCTTACCAAAGATAAGAGTATTATAAATAGACGTTTACATAAAATTTACACAGAAACGTGTGATTCTTGTTACAGGTTATCCTCATTTAATTTAATTTAATTTCCATTCTCGTGTACATTTTCCTGTAAACTAAAAAAAGTGGCTACCTATTATTTTGAAGTCAATTACCAACCCAAATGAGGTTCTCATTTACGAGGGCGTCGCACCTCATGACTATGCGATAGCTGTAATGAGCGTACCAGGTTCGAGGCTCGAACAATGGTGGAGTAAAAACATTACAACGCGACTCACGAACGACTGTCCCTATAACCAGTTTCCTGTTTTCTTGCACTCGTATAAGACTTATTATAACGATAACCTCCTTATTGATGTCTAGTACCTACTGTACCTAATGCACTAGTATTTCTTATATAACTGGCATGTATCCCGTTTTAACGATTCTCTCCTAATGACGATGTACAAATGAAGTGATTGCAATACCCCGGTAGTTATCTTTAGTACTAGGACGATAACAGTAACAAAATAAACTCGTTTGCATATTGACACTTAAATGTAAGTCCACAGTGAATCGTTTTATTCAACATGTTGTTTTCTAAAGGAATACGGGTAAATAGTGTATTCTCAGCTCTACTATCTTCTAAGGGGAGAGATCGGAATTATCGTAAAGTTCATTTATTTTTAAATTTGAATATGTTGGCATTATGTAGATATAGATATCCTAAAGGTGTAGTACTCCTATTAAACACTTCAGTCACTTGAAAAACAATTTTACTTTAAGTAAAGTAACAAATTGAATTTAAATAAAGCTATAATGATAAGGAAAGATTAAAATTCAATGTATGCTTACTTTTCTGAGTCATTTGCATATGTGTCGATTGATAAATAACGTTTTCAGATGCATACGTTTAGTACCTACCTACTGAAGTAATTTACGTCATTGAACTGTATTTATCATTATTAAACTTTTTGTTGTAAAATGCGTGAAAAAGATGTAATTTTATATTCAAAAGATTCTTTGTTCGCTGTATTGTTCATTTTCCGGTTATATCGAATGGTATGTTCTTACAAATGACGCGTTATGAGTTATTAAGGAATTCGTATTAATTGGAAATTACGCGCCAAGATAATAGTTTCTGCAATGACAACATATATGTTTCTCGAAACAATTAGCAATCGAATTATCGCCATTAAGAGAAACTCTACGTACGCGTTATTCTTTTCAATTCGGACATTAATTTATCCTTGTCGTAATGTTTCTACTGAACTTCAGTGCTACGCTGTAAAGCGCGGCGTCAATAACTATCTACTATGAAACTTAAAATGGAAACGTTGACTTCTGACTTCAAAATAAAACCAAGACGGAGTGAATTGCTAAAGACATTGCAGGAAGGAGAATTGACTCTTAAAATAATAGTGTAAGGTTTAATTTATAGCGAGACGTTTCACAATACTATGATAATAGAAGCGCTTCCGGCCGATAGAAGTCGTGAATGTTTTCTTCGATCGGTAGAGGGGGGAATGGGCAGCTAGAGGGGACTGTCCTCTAGCGTAGGCGCATCCTAATCTCGTTCATCTGACGTAACTCAGTTCACGGTCAACAAAAGGAAATGACGCAAGCGGCGCGCGCCACTGCCAACATTACAACACGCCGGTGTCAAAATTGCCAAAACTCTTAGCGTGATCAATGAGGGCACCGATGAAAATATAACCTCGAGTCCTGTGGGGTTTCATTTTATTTCAGAACGCGTTTCGCAACCCTTCGCCGTCATAGCCTCTAATTATATCATGTTTATGATGTCGTCCGATTTGTACGAAACCTGACGTAACTCGACTTTGCTCAAATGACTTTGAAATGTACACAACATTATGCCAGATTCGTTAATGAGAATCGTCAATAAGTAGACACTTTTTTTAAAGCGTCCTCAAACTCGAAGTGTAGCATGCATGCATACATATCGTGATCGTAATATAATCGGAAATAATTAGGAGCTCACCGACGATTAATATTCTGCAAACCTGTTCACGTTTAATTGCAAACCGGCCCTATCCCGACCGGTTCGCTAGTCGCTCGCTTCTTGTAAGGGTCAGTTATATTTTCATTTGTAGAACCCCGACGTGAACTCGTAACTCTTCCCCGAAGTGAAACTTTAAATAGACGCGCATTTTACTAAACAGGAAAAATGTTTTGTAATGAGTAATTTCACAACTATTTCTACTGCGGTCTCGATAATATTTATTCAAGCAGAATCATAATGGAGGTTCGCCGATATTTACTTAGCAGTATTGAATAGGGGGATTTATCAGTGTTTATAACTTTTTGCATTTGATACACTTGTACTATCTATAAGTAATATTTATTATAGAATCATACAGTTTATGAAAATAGTTAATTGACGATAGTTACAATTGCAACGGAATTTTATTTAGACATGTTTTTTGTCTTTTATTCATTTTCCAAAACGAGTGACGGCCAAAACTGGGTCCAATTCTACCCATTATAGACCTTGTACTTTAATTTTATAAATCGAATTATATTAACATCGAATATCAATATTTTTTTGGTTTTTCCAAATCGCGACCAATTTGAAGGATCTTGAGGAAATCCAAGCTATCTTAAAACACGGATAACGTATATATTTTATAACTATGTTCATTATGATTATTTCAATATTCGCATCAAATCCGGCTGTTGTTGCGGACAAGATGCACAATGAAATATTATACGTCAACACTATGAATTCGGAATACTCAGTTGCCAAGCAATTTTAGTGTTTATCTATAAAGTACTTTATGATATTTTTCCGTGTAGAAACGGCCAGCGTGGCGGGCGCCGTGCACAATGACATTGAAACGCGTGGTGTTGCGAAAGGTTACTCTTTTCGTGGTTCTGGCCTCGCGGTGCCCGAGATTGACGAATACGTATAATAACATTAATAACTATGAGAACGAATGCGACCTCTGTTCGCGGTCGCGCGTTGCATAACCGGCCGCGACAAACAATACCTGTGCATACAAACTCGATTATAATATTAATTGTAACTGTTGCACGCCATCTAAAACTGGAACACATTAAACTATCGTGTTCATTCCGATTGACTGTAACATCGCCAATTAGTTGTAAGTGACCAAGGAATTCTTTGTTGTAACCTAACCGATTTGGCACTTAAATATAATTGCGCTGGACTATCTGATTTACGTCGATACAAATATATTTTTTGCCTTCTTGTTTTGGTAATAAAATAAGTTAATTTACGCGAACGTAAAAACATCGGCCAGCGAGAGTTTCCAAATGTAAAAATAAAAATTGAAAGTTACTTATTAAAGTAAATGTCAACACGCTATGTGACATTCTGTCTCCGGCGCGATAAGACGCCACACTTCCAATAGCAGTCTTACGATTGAACATATTGAGTGCAAATTAGAATGCGCGCCCGTGATCGGGTCGTGTCATTGCCGGTGTTGATGATCCCCAGACGATATGAAGTCACCGACGCTTATAACACTACGCTGGCTACAATAGTTTCGCGTCATTAATAATTCACCGTACATACCACTCGTGCTGTTCTCCGCTGTACAATCAATCGTGTTTGTACAGACCTCACGACAATTTGCGCACCAGTCGACGGAATACCGCTCGATTCGCGAGCGGCTGATGTAATCGACAATTATAAACACGAATCTACTTGTACCGATACGTATTCTTCATAATTGCGCCGTTTCAGAATCCCAAGTTGGATGGATTATTTCGGGTAGATATACGTAACAAATCTGTGCAAAGTTACCAATTATATAATTAGGGGTTGGAATCGCGAGCACCCACGGCTTGACGAGTTACGTTTTTTACTGTATTTAAACGCCTACGGGTAAGAAAGACGCTCTCGCCACGTGTCGTTTGACGTCACAAGGATCGGTAGCTGCTTTTGTGTGGGATTGCGAGCGGTGACGTAGTTGGATAAGTTGCGAATGTTTTCGTATCGATCGCGGTCCGCGTGGTGGCGAGTCGTAACGTGGTGACGTAGGCGGTAGGCGGAAGCGGTTACGCGTGGTCGCGTCGCGGCCACTCGGCATCGATAGCCCACCACGGCTGCCGTGGCCAAGGACGGCGGCCGGCAGCGGTGCGGGCGCACTTGCGAAACGCGGTGCTGATGCGATAGCAGTGCACTTACGCGCTCCTCATTATTCGGAATACAACGGCTCCTAATACGTTTATAACTAACTTTTTCTGTTGTACATAACCAGAATTCTAATCAATCGTAATTATTTGCAACACAACAGTTTCCACACATCGCATAATGAACGGAACATCGCGTAGTAACAGAGTGGATCTATTATTTATTCGGCATCCATCGATCCAGATCATAATTCAAATGGGAGCCGATTTGAAATTGCGATCACTAGCGGTACGTCGACAGTACAATAGTCTATATACAAATACAGCCACACGACGTGTTGTTCTATATCGCATACTAGACAACGTACGTACATGCACATTGCATACTGACACGCGTAATATTTATGCGTTACGTCATCGCAATGAAAAAACACTAGCGATTACCTAACAATTAATTAACGCAAAATGTAAAACTATTTGTTTGGCAACACTGTACGATTGGTTTGTGGTTTTACAGCACGCCCTTGGCTATTTCAAATTCTTACACAAAAAAATTGCATAAATTGGCCGCTCTGCCTACACGTGCTGATGTGTAACCGAGAAAAAATGGTTTATAAAAAAAGGTTGTATGAAAATAGTTTACAAAAAAGTCGTTATCGACATAATTGACGAAACATGGGAATTTACTACACTCCTTTGCCTACCTCTTCGGGGATTACAGGCGTTATGTTGCCTACAGTTGTTATTGGAAGTTCATATTGGCCTATTTTCGAGTAATTCTAAATTATATTCATACTACCCACATTTTCTTTACATACGGTGTTACGTGATGACTGGTGAACCGCGGGAGTGTAGTACACTCCTCTGCCTACCCCTTCGGGGATTACCGGCTTGATGTTACGTTTTTTACGATGTTACGTGTTAAAATTTTTTGCACGGAGCGCCTTCAAGTAATTCCCTTTGACACACGTCGTTCACCTTCGCCGTGTGATACGAAGGTGATATGAGTGATGTAATTAACGTGTTATCTTGCAATACTCTTATATACATGTAGTACCTTGAATATTGAAACAGCTTCAACTTTTAACATGCAACGTTTTATCCTACAACATAATCAGGTAAATGTAATTAACTCTGTGAAGAAATTTTCAACAGTCATCAGATGACAGAATATTGTGTCGTCATATTTCGTCTGATGATCATCATCAACCATTTAATCATTCGATTTAAGTAAATATTGACCCATCTGAAATAATACATTTAACGTTACAAAAATATGAGAAACATTTCAACTCCACGTTTCATGAGACTCATGAAATTATATTATCGTTGCAATTGCGTTCGGTTTTTCGTGTGTTCAATAATAGGTTAGTACACGTGTGGTGTTTGTTAACAAAGTAACTTGTTTGTAGATGTCTTACGTCGTGGCTAACATTTGCTATTCAGTCTTTTAGTTCATCATTGTCATGAATAGTAAGTAATGTATACATTCGAGCTGTAGTTGCGCTATTTTATCTCTGTTCTCTGTCTATCTCTCTTTATTTTGTATCTCGCGTCTCTCGAAAAACAACAGGAAAAAGGAACTTGTTGAACATTAGGTTTTCAGATAAACATTTTGCATTTCATTGCTGAAACCGCATGCCATTCTGCACTTTATTGTTACTAGCGCAAGATACAAAACTCCGCATAACGACTGCGTAGATTTGTTATTCCCCGCCGTCGTTCGTGAATTCCCGTATCAAATGATTTAGCGATGCTAATATCGTCCACGCTGGCAATAAAATCGGATAAATGACGTACGAACACAGGAAATTACCTACTTGTCCTTATCTAGTTGCGGATAAAGAAGCCGCGATAAATTGTAAGGTGCGATTTCTCCCTAACTTCCAACAACTAAGTTGTATATTGGGCGTTTTGATAACGACCACAAGTTTTCTGATAAACGGCCACGTGATCATGTTTTTCGACCACAAGCATCCCTACAATATACACACAAATTTACATCACGTACACTTGCGACTTGCGTCAGTAGTAACCTTCGTTAAATATCTTCAATTTTAGAAGATATGGATTACGAATGTTGTCAATGAGTGGCCGTAAAATTTACATGCATAAATGTATGCATTTTGAAATTACAATAGTCGCTTTATTGTCCGAAACACGAGATTGAATCGTTCGAGAAAACTCTATTGGAAAACAACGAATGTTTTCAAATGAATGATAAGCTCCGTCAACTTCCGCGTTTACTGCGCAGTTCACATCCTGTTAGTGAGAAATCTCGATTGTAATGGAAACGTTTGTATCGAACGGTTTTCCTCGAATGATCGGTCGGCGTCGAAAACCGGTACGAATGAATCGATAATAACACATTAATTTATTATTGTCGTTACCAACGCTCATATAAGAATCCGGCGTTCGGCCTCCGCTCGAGCACAGTGGTTCGGTTCAATGTCAGTTGCGCAAACACTGCTCTTCCGCCTTCGATCCCCCACCAGGAACCTACAAGACGGTACGATTCAAATTTAACGTCTCTTATCACTAACAAAGATATACACGATATAACGTAACCGTAGAAGTCTAAAACAATTGATTACAGATCCGTTTAAAGTGACGCAACGTTTATTGTAAACATCGATAGACGTACCTCCGTGATCTCCATCTTGTTTTGACATGATCTCACTGTTTAGATTTATCTATCAATTGACTCCTTGCATCTACCATCAACGTGATTCCGCGATGAGCATTTCGTTATATCTGCATATCTACCACTAAAACCGGCAAATAGATGTTGACAGGCAAAAACAATATCGTCTAATTAATTTCGGACATTGGAATGACAGATACGATGGAACGTTCTAATATAGTTCGTATTGTATTTTAATATTATTCAAATTGACATATTTACAAGTCGTTATTTGTCTCGCGTAGGCTTTCTGATAATTTAACGTAGTCGTCGCAGTGTTACATTCAACGCTATGCTTTATCGGCCATATGTTAATATTGTGTTTGGCTTGTTATGCACCTTCTATTGCCAACTAGTTCCGTCTCAGTTCAACAATGTAACAGACCCCTACATATATAAATAATTGTACTGTATTAAGTATACCGACTAACAAATCCTTATTCATAATTACTCAAGAACAATGTTTTGGCTGTTGCATGTTTTGTCCCTTTCGGTTGCAATAAGAGGAAATGAAAAAAATTATGATGTAGGTTGTAGTTTATTAACAATAAATTTTAAATTTTTTTTTAAATAATCAAGTGACTATTAACTCTTTATATAGTCGAAGTTGAAATCTTTTTTTTTTACATCTGACGAATGAATGGATGTCAGTAAGATTATATTTATGTACTCGTATTTTTTAACGTTGGAAGTTCTATTGTTGTTGCAATTGCGGGCAATCTATTTCGAGCACATAGGTTCAATTAAATTTACTAGACCTTTTTTTTGTTATCGAGGGGGAAATCTTCATAAGGTACCCGGTATCCCGGGAGAAATACAGGGTTATATGGGATTTGTACCGCACTGAAACTCCCGTTGGCCTTCCTCTACGCTAGTAGGAGGGCTCCCGGATCTCCGGCTGCACGCACTGGTGTAAAATCACTGGATCTCAGGGTACGTAATTACTGGAGTAGGCAGGTAGATCTTTTGTCTGGTAGGTTGAAAGATTTTTGTCTACTTTAGGCAGATGGCTGAGTATTTTAGACGGAATTTACGAAATATGTGAATCTAGTTATATGTGCCACTATGAAATTAAATTTTAGTCAACAAGATTCGTGTTTTAGTTAGATGTGTCACTGTTAGGTATGCGTATTATAATTTATAATTATTACCGTTGCAAATATCAATGTGTACTCGTTGAATCAGATCTTGATTCATGAGCAGGAAAATAATTTCGAGCACAGACGAGGAAAATGGCGCAAAATGTGTACCAATCTGTCAATTAAAATTTCTCCTTTTCATTTTTTCAAAATTACTCTGTCATTCTATTTACACTATCGGCCATCTGTCGTATGAATTCTGTCCTACATTATAGCTCGGTTTCCGGTTCCGTCACATCCGGTTTTCGAGAACACTTAAAGATATGGAGTGCGCTATGCTCCCCTAGTGTTTCACAATGCTTTTTTATAAAACCTGGGAACTTTAATTTTTGATATACCGAAATATTTAATAAATTATTCTCGACTTTTAAATAACTCAGATCCATTGAACCGACACTCTGGAGGCTGAGAAATATTTAATAAGTTTTATGGTATTACCAAGGATTATTGGACAGTATCATCTACAAACATTCTCAATATACGTGTAATTAGGGTAGGTAATTTACAGTTATGGTGCGCTGTATCTGTACACGGTCAATGGTCTTCCCTTATCAGTATTGTAGGAGACACCTATTCAACACTTAAAGGTCGCACAATCTCCCTTATCGCGGGCAGATAAGTGCTGTAAGGTCGCGACGCTGAGCGGTATACGCGACGCTTACGTGCAGCGGGTACAAACGGCCCGACCGAGCGATCCGACGCTTTGTCATTCATTCGAATGGAATAATCAAAGAAAAAACCGTCAAGGTGTTCTAATTGTATTGTTGGGGCCCGTATCGGGTTAATCTTTCAACAATTACCCGCGCTATGTAACAAAGAATACTTTTTTCTATGAACTTGCCAATTTCTAAACACCACCTCGCCGAACGTACAGATGTTCGAGTAAACAAGACGAGGTCCTATTATAGTGTCGCCTACGCATGATTTATCTCCGTCTTCGAATCGATGATGGCCCGATTGAAAGGGCGGCCATTGTGCAAAGCTTCCTATTCATGGCCGGGACAAACATTTTCTTGGGCACAATAGTGTGCACATGCAAGCTTTACCTGCGAAACGCACGTGTCCGACATTCGCATTCCGAACAGACATTAAATGAGTGTGTATTGTTCAGGTGATCTGCCATCATAAGTTAAACCTCACGACAAAGAACACAAGACGTCTTCTTGTATAATGAACGCTATAACCCAAGTCCAGTCTGTAAATCTGCCCCTCATGGCATTTTATGACCAACAATTTCTTATGTTTATAGCGACGAGTTTATTTTTAGATTCAGTATTTTATACATGTATAAAAGCATAGTCAAGTCTCATTGGCGCTTTCGTTATTTGCATTTTTCATTCGACGACAATTATTTTCTGAAATAACAATTTTGCTATAAATATTCAAGTCTCCTTCATAGTTATCGCTGTCATATTAAATTATATGTAAGTATATACATATATACACGTATAGGCATATAAGTCACGTGTAAGATTGTAAATAATTAATTTAAAGGCAATGGTTCCAGTGGCGTAGTGGCGTAGTGGCGTGCAGGCGTTCCTTTTATTTGTACACCTGATGACAACTCTATCTAAATGCTCACATCCTGACATTCGATACGTAAGGTCAACAAAGTTTCGTTACATTCAAGCATCGAATATTTATTCAAATGCACTTTATAACCAGTCTCCAAGTTTGCCTTTCGACATATGCTACGAGGTCAATATTTGCCGT
>DWME01000931.1:0-28317 GCA_018244795.1 Parelbella ahira ahira
AGTCTGGACCTGTGCCCGGTGTATGGCAATAGGTTCACCACCTATTCCATGGGACCTAAACGTAACTGGTGAAACGTGAGAGTGTATTACACTCCTCTGCTTACCCCTTCTAGGATTACAGGCGTAATGTTACGTTATGCAGTTGTTAAAATTAAGATGATTATATGCCTACTCCAACTTCTCATCATCACCAGGGTTGACTTGTAGAAAATGCCACTTGGCGTTAAGTCCACCCTTTGTTACCAACAATAAAGTATAAATAAACTAAAAAAATCATTATCATCAACATAACCATCATCATTAACATCATTATCAATGGCTTATGGTCTTATACACACGATTTAAGACGCATTCTACTCAGTACTGCGTTGATAGGAAACAAAATATACATAGAAGTGCAAGTTATCCCACAATCTAAACCTTGTTAACCCCGGGAGTCTATACCATGGAATTAACAGGTCACTATGCGTATTGGCAAGTTGGTTGCAGAATCTGGCTCGACACTAACCGAGACCAGGTCGAATTAACGATAAATGCGTAGTTTTGCTTCCGGAGAAACTTCTTCAACCGAGCTCTATATAATATGCACGCGCAGTTGACACACGGGGTTCTACACTTATCCGCCTACCTTTTCGGAGAAGTATAGGCAAGATTTTAAGTTAGTTTTTAAAAAGTAAACTCTTATGACACATATGAAAACAAAAGACATTTTCATTTCAAAACGAACCGAACCAGCTTTCTGCTGTAATAAAGGTGTGCAAAATGAGGTCAAGTGTGGTCAATCCAAGCGTGCCTCATTGAATAGTGAACAGGTGTTGGCTATAGAGGGATATTGATTGAAGGCGCCGCACGCTACCGGCTCTATTGGCGCCAATTTGTTAGGCGGTTTGTGTGTGGTTATTAATATTAACATAATATCACACTTGTGTTTCCCCGACGGGGTAGGTTGTGATGTGTAGTAGACTCTCATGATTAACAAATTAATATTGAAAACAATAATAATTATGATTATCATAAGGCAGGTACCCCTTGCGACTCCATATCCAAGTCCGTAGTTTTTATTATAAACTACGGACCACCACGGCTAAGCGCCTGTTCCATGGGACGTGCTCGTAACACGTAACTGGTGAGTTGTGAGAGTGTACTATACTTTAAGCGTTACTGAAGGTTATTATAACAGGCTAAACAGAATAAGAAATATAGAAGTAACAAAAAGATAACATAAATAGGAATAAAGCAAAAATAATCTCTTAAGATGGAAATCAGAAGTGTTGTAGCGTATAGAATCAGTGACTCGCAACTGGTGTACGTGTCGAGAGACTTCCAGCCATTGATTGATCGCTTTTACCATCTGAGTTCACGAGTGGTTCCCCTAATGACCGCTTCCTGGAATTACTTCGGAACAGTTTGCAGCGAATAGCAAAACTTAATGTTCTTTTTATTTAACTGAACTCGCCGTTATATTTCTGTGCTTCGAACAGTTTAATGTATTTCGTATTATTAAATTATTTCACTGCCTCGTTAAGTTGATCGTTGCAAGCGAGACTGCTAAGCCAAATGTCTTGGATACGGTTCTCGAGTATAGGGAAGTATTATTGGGTTTTGATATTCCCCGTAGTACGATGGATTCCGGATTTGTTCTTGGTCAATAGTCTTACCCCTAATAATATGGTCTTATCATATAACTGATGAGAATTGGGAGTTCTACACTGTCAACCCCTGCAGGAAAATTAGTCGTTAAGTTATGTTTAATTATATGAAAATGCTAACAGAACGTTATATGTAATACCTATCTTTATAGCTTATAGTGTCTTCATGGACATGTTGCTTGTTTATTAATACAATTACAATTTAAAATAGCTACAATAATTCAAAAATTACTAAGACGTAAACACATTGCAAATTACCTATGAAACTTTGATCACCATATAAAGAATGAATTTTTGTTGAAAATCATATTGATATTATGAAAATCGTCACCCATAAGATCTTACTGATCGACGTCCTGGACGGAGGTCGGGACCGGTCAATTGGGGACATGAATACGGGGTCTATTGAATAGTCCATAGGTGTTTAGAATGTAGTTCTAGCTATACATATTATGAAAGTAAGGATTTTATATAGAATACGCAATAAATATTAAAGTTCCTTGGGTTTTCGGAAAATTGTTAGAAAGAAACAAAAGATAATCAAGAAAAGTTATCACAACATAGATGTTATAATAGGATTATATGAAGGAAAATGGAAAATTGTTGAAGGAAAACTACTGAAGGAAGAAATATTTCAAGTAGATAAAAACAATAGTTACAGTATTACACAGGGATAAGTTCAATATGTTCTACCCAATAAATAAATTTATAAAATGATGAAAATTAATCAAGAATACTTATCAATAAATCCCTTGATTTAATTAATTTAGCTATAAATACTTAAAACTGAATAAAAGTATATAGAGTCAACATAACATTGATTGTTACTAATAGGTTCACGAGTTCACGAGTACTTACACTAATGATTGCTTCCTCGAAATACTTCCGTGATATTAATAATGGATAGAGTAGTTAGTAGTTATTTTTAGTTTTTTATGCTCTTTTAATTAAACTTTTGTTAGGAATCACAAGATGTTATTATATGGTTAATTGATAAGCATGAAACGAGTGATGAGATACAGAAGTCGGTAATTAAAAAAAATTGTAACAGACTTTATATCTGTAGTCTATAGATAATACATTGTAGTGCAAACGGTTAATTTATGCCATACTTGCTGTAATAAAAGAAAAAAATGGAGTATTTTGAAAGATACGATATTTTGGAATACAATATACAAAAGTTTAAACGAAACATTTGTTTGTATAGACGTTGTATAATTTTATATTTAATGATTAACAATGATATTGTAAAATAAATTTGCTAGAATATTCTTAAGAGACATTTTTATTTAATACAATTGTACAGCATATCATGGACATTAAAATGATAAATACCCTACATATCTATCAATTAAACCTCTTTTGTATTGCTAGATGTTTTCCTTCTCCTATCTTTTGATATCTCTTCAGCTTCTTCAATTGTATCTGGCAGTTTTACGTTGATTGTCTCTGGCAGTGTATATATTAGGAGGCTGGCTATCAGCGCAACGCTTCCGAAAAATATCGATGGTAAGTTCTCGTAATACAAACCCTATTGAAGAAAATATTATTACAACACAAAATGTTCTTAAGAATCCAAGAAATTAATAGTCGGACATGAAGCAGATATTTTAGCAGCGAATTTGACGAAAAACAACTGACTAATAATAAAATTAATTTCAATAAGGAAAAAATAATAGGTAATAAGTAGTTTTCATTCACAAAAATTTGTTACATATAGGAATGGACTATGCAATTTCGAGTAAAGATTTAAGCATTAAATTGTTAACCTGATACTGGATTAGGAGAGGCCTGTGTCCAGCCGTGGAAATCCGGGGGCAGATGATAATGATGATGAACCTAATATTAAATATACTTACAAGCAAAGGCGTCAACGGCGCCAGAGTGGTACCAAATCGACCCATTGTCGAACAAAAGCCCAAAAGTGATTGTCTTACACTGGTTGGAAACACTTCGGATACGTAAATGTAAATGGAACTGTAGGTCACAGTGATGCAAAATTTTCCATTCAAATATAAAACGAATAACAACCAGACTTGATCTGTAAATTAAGTTGGGTTTTACCACAAAAAAGAACCGTAAAAATTTCGAAGGCAAATTTGACAATGTTATTTTATACTGTTAAATTCAAAATATTATGTTTTAATAGTGCGTCCTGTATATACATATTTATCCAATACCTTTCTCTTGAATTTTGGAACAGACGTGTAAACGTATTGAATTCGCTGTCGATTTTCATGAACAACGGGGCAAACTTGCTGATACAATAACTAGATAAAAATCAATTGAAGTGTACTGTATTTTGATGGAATTAAGAATATAAATGTAAGAAATTATAAGAACAATTTACATTTACCTGCGGGCAATACTGATAGGCTGATGCAGAGACATCCACTTAGCACATAAGTTACTGTAATTACTCTTTTTCTTCCAAATCTATCCAACACCAGGAAGCACATTATATTCGCTGGGATCTCCACAAACGCAACGATCATAAAATTGACATACTTGTTCCCGGCCAAAGAAACCGAATTAATTGATAATCCATAGTATATAAATGTACAGCTCATCCACATATATGAGCATATTACTAATCTTGTTACTATTATTCTTGATTTTATTACTTGTAAAAAAAGGGATGGTTTGGTTTCTGATTTTATTATTTCATCAGAACTTTTTTTGGGGGCGTATTTAGTGACTTCATTTGTATTTTTAATAAAATTGTTCCGATCTAGCATACTCTCGGGTAGATCAACTTTGTTCATCTTGGCGGCATTTTTGAGAACAGCAATAGCTTCGTCATGTCGCCCTTTGCTCATGAGCCAACGTGGACTCTCGTTGAGTATAATGAAGTAAGATACAACCAGAAATGCTGGTGTGAATATCACTCTGAGAAGATGTCTCCAGTTTTGCAGCCACCATGCCAACGCTGCAAGTGTCATCATGCCGGCGACGTACACAAAACTTATCATAGTGTTTCCGAATACTCTTCCTCTTGGTCCAACTAGTTCCATTGCTGAAATAAAACACGATGTAAAGTTCAGGCACAAATGTATGAAAAATTATACTATATACGAATTCATCTAGATTTTTTAAAAATTTCATCCTGACTTCGTTATTTTAATTGTCATTAAGAATTAATTTAACATTTTTCATCAGAATACTCTCCGTTATAATTTTCTTCATAAAATTTATTATTTCTGTACAGCTCAGTATGCTCACATATAAAGTTAAAAGACAAATCTTAAATATTTCAGTAAAAATCCTCCTTAAAAAATCTTACCCATCACGAACGAAGTTGTGTAATGTCCAGCACCTAGTGATGCCTCTAAGAATTCGAAAACCAACAGCATCGTGTAACTGGTGGAGAAGGATCTAGTGATTCCAAATACACCATTCATTAAAGACGCTATCGACAAGGCGACTGTCCTTCCATATCTATCAGAAATTAAACCAGTGAGAGGTAAGGCAACGAAGAAACCAGCATTGTGTATTGTACCTATCAGCGTCCGTTTCCAATTTTGACACCCAAGATTAAACTGAAAAGAAAAATATTTCTGATACTGTTTCGTGAGTGTTTATACACATGATTATATGTATATGTATGTACCGGCTTAGCACACATAGTTTTTTCGGGATGGCCCGACTAGTTTTGGATTTGTACGAAGCCCTTCATTATGAGCTGCTGCCATTTCCAGCGAGGTCACGGCTGCGACCTCGCTGTAAACTCGAGTTAAAATAACCTATTTATAATTCGCCATTTTCCTGAGCTTCAGTAAATGCTGGAGACGCAGTATTCTTATTAAAATCAATTTTTTAATCTCGTTACCCTTCAGCGATTTCTATAACTTTTTTACATTGTTTTATAACTCAGTAGAAAAAAAAAAAAATTTAAGTCCCTAAAACCATTTAGGGACTTAAAATGTGTTTGTCATCGACACGCTAAGAAGAACACAGTAGAATTTTAGAATACTCTGAAAAATATACCTCTTTAACCACGGAACCTCGATCAGCGTATACGTACGAATCACAGTCTTGTATGACTGATACATTAAACGCTTCTACGGAACAAGTTTCATCGCTACCATTATTGTACTGGTACATGTTGCACTTTGACAATTCACCTTTCTCTGTAGGTATGGCGTATTGTAGCCATGATGTATCATTTAAACTTTCACATTCTGGGATTTCACATCTGCAAATTTTAAATAATTGGTAATTTTTTCAAATACATACGTCACTGCCAAGTTGTGGCATACCATTCCAAGCATGCGCAAGATGACCGCCACCTTAGAGAACTTTAAGGAGAAAACTGTGGTAATATTTCTCTTAACATTTTCCGTAGATTCATAATGACCGTTACTTTTTTAAATTAGACGTTCTTGCGCGACATTTTACATCTTCAATGCCCGGGACAGTAAACTAAAATAAACAAAGTCTATCAATGCTTCGTTTATTAATTAATTTGGCACTATATTCATTCAGAAATATTTCAAGTTTCATTATAAATATCCATTATAAATATAATATTCCATTATAAATATGAACGAGTAGACTATGACGATTTGTAGGGCGACAATTCATTGTCCTCCGCAGGTATAATTACATTTTAACATATTATTGGCTTTGTACATGACATCGATACATTTGAACATCATGCATTTTTAAATCTATAGAATAAAACTATATTTCCTTATTATATATAATAAGCACATATAGTTACTGTGTACCGAAGTAAATTTTATTACTATAAAATAAATATTTGAGTTGTGATTGATGAGGAAAGGCACGTGGCTTAAGATTTTCTCTTCTTTTCTATAATCTTCATTTCTAAACCGTATAATATTTGCTGGGTTAAACTTGGTCTGAATCTCGTTTTAGGGCTTAACGCGTTATATTCTCACAGGAGTAGCGTCACCAATGTTGGAATGATAAGAGGGATGGCTCTAATGATGATAAAATGTCATAACACTATTAAACAAACATTTACATTCTTTTAGTAGAAACTGAAAATATTGAGAAATATTAAAAAATATAAAACAAGACTAAACATACAATGTGAACATATTGATAAAGCGCTGGTTCCCTTATCTACTGTATGTTTACTTTATTACATTGCAAAAGTAACGGAAGTGACGAAACATAAAATAGCTCAAATACTGCTCGTGTTTCTGTGAATTATTTGTTTTAAAACTAAGACACTGCAATTCTTCAAAAGAGGGAATACAAAAAATCATTAAGAAAAAAATAACTGTGATAGACATTAATTATTTGTTTTACGAAAGAGAAGAAAACTTAAAATATTATGGAAATTGAAGAAAATCTTTGCAGTGCAATATCCTTGCAAGTTAAGTTGATACACGTATTTTGTCCATTACTTGACCAAATCGGTCAGAAACCAGCTGGTGAGGGATTAATAAGGGCCTAAAAGTAGTGTGCTTGTATGAACAATGTAATGAATGTAGCAGAAACACATCAGGTCACTAAGAATGGAAATATTTAGTTCTCGCTACTCTCCGCCTACCCTATAAAAACAGGACGTGATAGGATAATAACAATAATACTAATATTATTTAAGCGATCATTCACCTGTATTGAATATCCAAGGCTTCGAAGTTGTACGCCGATCCAAACATCCCGGCCAAGAAACACGGAACCAGCACTAGTGCATAGTTGAACACTGTATATTTACCAAACGGTCCTAATTTTTTCAACACCTCATCCAATCCAACATCTGTATCCTTCGTCATTTTAACCTCAGTATTAACACAAGCAATGTTGTCTCATTGATATATTTTTGCGTTCAAAAATGTACCTTTACGTATATCTGTAGGTATATTGTCCCTGTTACTTAATCATATTTTGTTAAAAATTTTCTTTGCTTTTCTATCTGTTTTTATATTTGTTATTGCTTTTAAAACTGCTTACGCACTCAAAACAAATCCTATTACTAACTACACCAGATACATCGAATACAATTTTTTAAGCGAATATTATCTTTTCCGGTCGATATGGCACTTTAATAAATCTTCTTATCACTCGCTCACTAGAAACCCAAATTTCGGTGATGGCCACACGTCGGGAGAAACACGAGAGATCTAAACTGTTTAACTAAATGTCTTAGAGGACTTGATTTACCGCGGCCGTGAAAGGTGTGGACTGGGTACATGAATTGATAACCTAATACGAAGAGAAAACACGTGAAGATCATGCAGATAGGGAGAGACGCGTACAGAGCGAAGGACGAATTTGTTCAGTAACAATGTAAAAAATTGTCAATTCATACATTTAATGTTGTCAAACGCATTTTGCGTGATCACTGCTTACATTTAGATAGTGAGTTGTAAACGTAATGCTGAAACTATGCAAATAATATTTAATTACGAGATTATGATATAGATGGAGTAAAAAATATATATTTGCGAAGCATGCAATGCGTTCCTGTTTGCACGTTGTTACAACAATACTTTATCAATCGTATCATGTTTAGTTAGAGTGGAAGATTTGGGTTTTAAGTCATTTTTCTATGAGAGGAGAGAAACATATTGTAAAATCCAGATGAAAAATTCGATTTTATGGCCATCAAAAATTCAAACAAGTTAATAAAGTACTTTTTTCTGGCTAAAGGGGTAACAATTTAGTACTTTACCTACTTTTACCGCTTCAATACAACGTTATTGTGATCATCGATGGGTGTAAAAAAACTGTATATCGTGTAGTTTTATAACAAAATAATTTCTCAGACACTGACAGTGCAGATGCGAGTAAAACTTTTTAAAGTTTGCTTGAAACTAACAGAAAGAAGAGACAGCAACATAACTTTCATATTTAAATAAAGTTTGCTTTGACGGATCTGAATAGATATGAAGTTAGAAATAGAATTAAAATGGAATTATTTATTATTATTATATCATCATGCCAGTCGTCTTATGGAATAAGCAGAGAGAACCGAGAGCCACAGGTCTCTAATCTCTATCTCAACACGCCTACCGTGCTCACTGTTTTTTGTAACTAGTTTTGTAACTAGTCAAGAACATTTCTTTATTTCTTTTTAAGTACCGTATTGTACTAATTTACGCGAGAATTAATAGTTACTATTTCTAGACGGTTCTATAGCTTAATTACTGCCTGACACGTACATACAAATAAAACATAAACAATAGGTCTCTATCGTTTTAAATAATAACTAATTAAAACGTAATATCGTAATTACGTTTAAAACGTAATATCACGCCTGTAATTCCTGAAGAGGTAGGCAGATGAGTGTAGTATTCTCCCACATTTCAATAGTTACGTTTAAGTCCCATGGAATAAAATATGGTGTACCTATTGCCATATGAACTAATTATAATTAAATAAATTGTAAAGTCTTAAACGGGATCAAAGTTTAATAGTATTATAATATCCCACCAATCAAATTTTAGTTTTAATTTCGTGAACTAGTTTCTGGACGCAACGGTGATGTCCTGATAAACTGGGACATCGGTTTGATCAAAGATCTGTCAGCATCTGGCTGTGTGAAACGTGATAAAGCAATCCCAACGCATTTACTATCACAAGTCAAGATAGTGTTAGATTAAGTTGAGAGCATATTATGTTCATTGATAAGAGCGGCTCGTGCACTGTGACCAACTTGAAGTGCTGCCGTCCTTGAGATAACGCAAAATTAAGAGGTCAATAGATCTTTAAACATTTTTTTTGTGATTTAGTTGAGGACATTTACGAGTAATCTTGTGTTTTTTAGCGAGAACTTACAAGCGATGTGAAATGTACTGCCGTTTTACATGTTAGATTAAAGTTCGAAGGTATTATACAGTATTAAAATTTTTTATCAAGGATAAAAAATAAGTCACATATTTTATTGTGGATAAGCCCTAACACAAAATGTTGACTCAGGTACGACGGCAGGCATTATGTTCGAGTTTCGTGACTCATTACTAATTGTTTAAAAATCTGTTTCTTTTCACGAAAGACTTTTCTGACTTTGTGAAAATAACGTTAGTAGATAATTTTGCTCATTAACTAGCATCAACTTTAGATCAAGCTGTACGTACTAATGCTGAGCAAAATCCGTCTAAACTTTCCGTTTCCAACGCGTCTCTCGATACGTTAGTTCCGAGTATTCTTTCGCTTTTTGAATTTAAAAAACGAAAACGCCCGTTTCCCCTAAGCGGAGTTGACCGGAACTGGTCAGCAAAGCCTTAAATAATGGTCGAATCCAGCAGGTGCAACAAAGGGGTTCGTTAGCGCCATTTCGAGAACGAACAATCCCTCACCTAACTGTTTGCCAGACTGTACTACAAAGTTTGTCTAATCTGGAATTTTGCAGGGACTGCTATTTTCGCTGACTCATCTAATTAACGTTTTTAAAGAAAATGCGTTAGAGCAAAAATAATATTTTATAAGCTCGCTATTTTTACCAGTCAATGTTAGAAATGTGAATATTGTCCATTTATATATTATAGAATATTATAGTGATTTCTTTTTATTATTATTCTCATATACAAATGATTATTATATTGATTTTATATGTATATGGTATTATATATATACAAAAAGTTTTTCTGTTGGTCGTAAATTCACACAAGACTCGGCACGAGTGGCTGACGAAAGAGATTTTTATTATTTCTCTTCAATATTGGATTATATATGTACATATGTAATAATAAATGTATATATTTTTATGTGTTCCATATGTTTTTTTGTAAAAACGTAAAAACACGCCTGTCATCTCCGAAGAGGTGTACATTAATTAATGTTTAATAAAAATGTTTTAATTCTTTTATTAACTATATTTGACATAGAGCAGAGTACTCTGATACGAAACGATACAGAGACGAGAGATATTTAGCAAAATGTCTTCCTGTATTGTTACTGAAAGTAGAATAGTTTAAATATTAAATATAAGACTTGTTATTATAACACAACATACGATCACGCTTGTATTTCCCCAATGCGATAGACAGTGGAGTGCAGTGCACTCCCACGATTCTCCTGTTACGTTGTACCAAACTACGAGCCACTACTAGAAAATCTAAATAGTCTTAAATAAATATAACATTAAATAACAATAACATTATTATTAAAATATTTGAACTTTTGTTTGAATTTGATTCCCAAATTCAAGTATGTTCATAACAGTACTATCTTCTATAATTGTACAGGTGTAAAACTACCCGCCGCGCGACTATTGAAGCACGGAGGAGTCTATCTTGGCCGTACACGGTCACGTACATTTGAAATGTTCGAATTTCGAATTTCGAACTGCTACGTGATTCTGAATTACTTTTCGTTAGCTAATATAGTTATGTACCCCACTTTCTGCGTGCTGCTATCGTTTAAATTTAATATTGCTTCTAATTTAAACATTATGAAAAAATATTATAGTTATTTCGCGTAGAGGCTTAGTTGTATAATTAGCAGGGTACTACTGCCAGTGTTCTGGGAATTTTGTTTAATACGTATTTTTCAATTATTAGTAAAAGTTCATTAGTGCATAAATTTTTAAATAATAAATAGATTTATTTGGTGATATGTCCATATTTTCCAACTGAAGTTTTCTGTCTCCGCCGTGATCTTTCTACAATCGGCTCATGAATAAGGATCTCTGATAGCTCCGGAACTAGTCAAACTATCTCGAAAAAAGTACGTAAGTTAAACCCGTACATAAATAAAGGATGTGACGATAAGTGAGATGTGCAATAAATACATATATATTATGTGATAAGTGAGAAAGGGCATGCTCCGATGGTTGGGACATGTAGTGAGAATAGCTGTTGAAAAAATGATGATAGATATACGAGTACGATGCGAATGTCAATGAATGCAGATGTCAAGGGAGGCCTCAAAGTTTCGTGCTCATTTCTATCACTTGCAACCTGTGGAATAAGCTTACCTCAGAAGTATTCCCAGTGTGCTGTGACATACAGTGACAAAGAAGTGACATCCAAAGGCTGCCAATAACACTGACCATAAAGGGACGTTTGATTGGCAACTTTTACAATGTGAAATATAATCCTGAAAGCAGTTAGTGTGAGACTGGGTAAGTTGAGCAATGCATGAATGTAATTGAATTTAATTAGTTATTAAATTTTAATGTGGTGATGATTCCATTATTTCTTTTAAATCTTGTTATTATATCTCTACGCCAGATACTCTGCGGGGTAGGAAGAGAAGACGGCGTGTCAAAATCTTATATCCTTAAAGACCTGCCGTGTTCCTTCCACATTTATCATTATATGTACATACATACATACACGACAGTTTCGGAGACTTCTAATTTGCCTGTCAGTCAAAACTTGACCTATTTGGTTAAAACAAGTAACCAAGTAGTCTCCATTCTATTCCAACAATCTCATTGTATATCTATATCATCATATTCCACATTTATTTAGAGTGTATATCCAATAAATGCGTTTCAATTAAATGATAATATATTATATATTCGTGTTTCAAGAGAAACATTAAATAAATAGATAAAACGGTTCCTTTTTCATATCTCTTATTATGTTTCGTTTTAATATACATTCATTCATATATTTCATATCCGCCGCGTAAGCATCCACCATTTTGCACGGTACATTAATGAAAAATCTACGTAATGGGTCGAAAATCGTGATATTGAAGTAAAAACGGAATACCCATTTGGGGTAATGGGTCGTATATGTATATTCCACTGTCTATTCGCCGTACTGATTTGCTTTAAAAAGGGTTTGAGGTTCGATTCCCCGACAGGCAACTAGTTAAATGTGTGATTAATTAGGTCTTTTATATGTTTATTTTTGTGGACTAAAATTTAATTTACCATGGTGGGGCGGTATAAAATATACCTCCATTGTCAGGTAAATGTAGCACGTATCCTATGAAACTAAAATTACATTACTTAAAATCGTGTGAACGTATCTTTAATCACATTATTTATCTTACTTCAGAGTTGCCGGAAGTTCGATAACCATCTAAAAATATATACGTTTACGGATATTTAACAACAAAACCTCGAAGTATAAGTTTTATAGAACGTGTTTGACGTCTTGTGCCCAGAGTAGATAACACACAGAGAAAAATAATAGAAAATAGAAGGTATTTTTATTTTCTATTAAGTAGATAACACTTTTATAACTATTAGATAACAGGCGATAAAAGTGCGATTGTTAATCTGTTGTCTAAAACAAAAAATGCCTGATATTGTTTATATCGGTCACTGTATTATACAATTTCATTTATCCTGTACTGGGCTGGTCTAAGATAACACAATTGACTAAATCCAACATAACATGCCAACGAATAAACTGTATTGAGATTGAAACAAAACGAATTTGTTTCATATACAATTCTATTTTATCATCTGAATTATTTCGTAACCTCTGCCGTGAAGTACTCTGTGCGAAGTTCGCAACACCCACGATGTACTTGAAGAGTACGTCAGTACAAGAGGTTCTGCTGGAGTTTTATGCAACCGACGGTCTTTATCAGCCGTGAACCCGTGTTCTTCTGAACTGTTCAAACTTACCCTCAACACTTTTGTTTCGAAACTCTACACGGGTGGAGAAACAAGTTTCATGAGCGTAAATAAAATGTATTGCACATTTTTATTACATTAATGGCACAATCGGCTCTCTCTCTCTTCCCCTGTAACGACTCAATAACATTTCTAAACAAAATTTAACGTCACTATTAAATATCTTGACAGTAAGTCTTGAATGTAGAGTTAACAATTTGCGAGCTCAAAAATAAAATTGTATAAAAAATATTTACCTTTTCCCTTCATTACTAATTGCTTGCGTGACTCTACAGCCGACAGGTTGTTATAAGAAATTGATGCGATCGTAAATATCAATCCCAGTGCTTTGATCGTATCACAACGCCTTTTATATAAATTCTTTCGTAAATTTATTGTAGTATAAACGACATTTAGGAAAACTAAGCAGGAATTATTAAGTCGTCCTATAGTAAGTATATTTTATAAGAGAGTTATTTAGATTGTTGTGCAAGTACTATTGTGGATAGCTTGAACATGTTTCACTAGCCGAATACAGGAGCTCATGGATGAACTCATCTGGATTGTGTTAGTCACATATATCCTCTATATTTGAATGCGTCGATAACTGTATCCACGTTGATGTAACTAGCATGTAGTCAAAATGGAGAAATACATTAAATAAATTATTACTATGTCATCACCTCATTCTCTTATGGGGTTTCTTTATCTTCTTCTTCTTCATCAGCCTATCTCAGTCCACTGCTGGACATAGGCCTCCCCTAATGAGCGCCATCACGCTTCGTTGGTTTCCCGCATCCAGCGTCTGCCTGCAGCCTTTCAGAGATTTTCATCCCACCGGGCCGGAGGGCGTCCTACACTACTCCAGAACTCGCCTACTCCACTGGTTGTCGGTTTATGGGGTTTAATGGAAGTGAATTAAATAAAATAAAAGTTTAATAATACGTCAGGAAGGAAAAGTGTTTCTTTTATTCTTACATGTGGTATAAATGAACGTAAGAGACTCCAAGAAAACGAAGAAGTTGAAAAACTAGTAGAGTTTAAAAAAGGACTGCTTATTTCAAGCGCTCCTCAACATTTTCAGGCAGCAATATTTTTATAAGCAGGCGTTGAAAAAAATAAAGAAAACAATGGTTCCTGCATTCCGTTAACTGAAAATGATATAACAGAATTGAATGCTTCTTACAATTTTATATTTATGACAGTTGGAACTTCTCTTTATATTTTTCGAAATGATTCTAGAAAATTACCAGATAGTGAGAGAAATACATATTTGGTAAGCATGTTTCGAGTGAGAAGATGGTTTTTTAAAATAATATTTCAATCGTTTGTTCATGGAAGAAAACCTTTCAAATCACAAGTAAATATAAGAACACGCAGTGTAATGCCAAATGTGTTCGATTAATTAAAATGACTATAGTACGATTAGATTGCACTGATGTACTTTGCAATGCATTATAATTCTGTGGGAGGAGTGAAAGTGACAACGGTTCTTAACGAACTTTCGAGACTTTTTAACAACTATGTAAGGGGTTGAGGACATATTAAACGCCTGGATGATGACAACTTATAGCAACAATGTGGTCATAGTGATTATTAAACTACTCTACATCAGCGGTTTTTTAGCTGAATCTATCTGTTCAATTCCACTGAAGTCAATACTATGTATACTTCCTCTTGCAAAATGTCAGGAATGTTAAAAGATTACAATGTATAAACGTTTTGGGAACCCACAAAACGTATCCCCTTAAGTGTCACTGAACTAATGGTTCATGGGATGTTGCTTGCCAAAAAAGTCCCATTAACGGCCCAAAAAGGTTAATGACGTAGATTACGTAGGGGCCATCCGCATGCCTGTAATTGGGCTTTAAGGGCTTTTGGGACGTAAAATGGTGGCTTATTAAGGTGATTGGCATTATTATCACTGAGAGTCTCACAATACACGTTGTTATCAGATAAAATAGTTATATGACACTGACCACTTATATGAAAATTAAAAAAAAAGTAAAATATGAAAAATAATACACCAGTATTTAGTATTGCAATGTTCCATTTTCGAATTTCTGGTATCAAGTTCTATCGTTTCTTGTCTACCACCAAATTTTTGACAAATTAGCTATAATGTATTAACTTACTAAGTAGAAAACAAAACCCTTAAGATAAATTATTTAAAATCTCAGGATTTATTCTCACCTGTACTGCTGTTAAATTTAACATTAGATTATAAATGGCGGTTATAATGACTAATGGCATTTTTAACAGTCAATGACAATAATTATAATATTATGTAATCAACATATAAAATGCGAATATCTTAAAGCTAATAGCTAAATTAAAAAATATATTATACCATAACCTAACAGCAAAAATATTTGACAAATAATGAAGTATGTTTGTATAATTGATAAGAATGAATATTTTATTAAGTGCCATACTTTTAAATAGCCCTTCAACAATTACACGAATCGGGACTGTTTAACGGTTCTTCGGGGGTTTAAACGTTCATGACACGATGTGGTCACCGTTGCTTAACTTCATGCGTCGCTCGGGATCTGCGACCGCTAAGCTTTTCACTGGAGCGGGTAGCGACCGCATATAAAGCGACCGCAACACACATATCTCTGGAGCGGACAAATAAAATTTATTTGCTGTCGATAACCCAGACTATAATTATGTACAATATTGTTAAACTGTCCTCTTTTTATAGCGATGGCAATAGAAGTTGGTAATTTTATTAGGTATGTAGTTTACAGCTGACTGCTAAACTTCACTTGTCGGAGAGGCACTAGACGATTTCGGTTCGAGTTCTAAACGGACTTCTAAGAAGATTACAATGACGTTATTTGCGTTGATGAAGGTAGTTTTATTGATTTTAGTCTTTGTTACTTAATTGCTATATCTCATTAAGAATCAGAATCAGTTAACGAATAAGCAATTCGAATATTGTAAGGTGATTCATCATTTCTTTATAAATAGACCATCGCGTGATACTTTGGCCTCGGTGTACGTAACCCTTTAGAGGGTAGAGATTTAAAATTTTCTTTATTAGGGATGTTCTCCAGCTAGTCGGAGTGACGATATACGCAAAGAGGCTGGCAGAGTAAGCGAACAGCTGATGATAGAGCTGAGTGGCGTGCTATTGGAGAGGCCTATGTCCAGCAGTGGACGGGAGTAGGCTGATGATGATTTTCATTTGCATGCTTGTAGTTGCATATGCAAGTAGTGTAATCAGCAATAGATGGCGTCTTGATAGTATGATGAACAGGACCCCCTAAGTTTAGTGTAACGTTTTATTAGGTTCTTCGCTTTGTACGGACATTTTATTCGAGTAACAAGTTCAACTGTACATATACATACGATACTCGTTTGGACGTGCATGTGTTTGTACGTGACGTTGCTCTTCCATGTGTGTGTAAGATGCTTTGTGGGCAGACTGATGCATATTTGAGTAGTAGTCCATGATAAAAGTAAAATAAATGTCTTAATTGTAAAGGTTATCAAATTTTTTAAATGTTTTAAGTGTTTAAAAGATTAGGATGTTTTCATAAATTCCATGCTTCCTTTACTGGAATGTACCTGTCTTGCGAACCATTTATTATCTATACTGGCAATTAAATGTAGTAGGATGAAATATAAGTAAGTGCAACATCTAATAAGTTCGTAAATAGTTTTCAACTTTATAATTGCTGTATGCTAAAACGTGGAAGTTTATTATACTACTCTGCTTATCCCTTCGAGGATTACATGCGTTATGCTACGTTTATAAATCACCTAAAAAAAAAAGAGTCATCTATATAAGTATGTATTTACACGTATAGACATGAAGTTTAGCAGCGGACTGGTTTCCATAGCTTAGGCTCAGCCAAGTACAGGATCAGATGGTCTTGTAAACACGTTTTGAGATGGAAAAATATAAGTCAGATTATTAATAATCCTATTTATACGTAGTTAAATAGAAATATTCAACCTCCATTGCTTCGTGAATTTTATTTTTTAGGCTATCAAAAGGTTGTATCTGCTATAAATAGCAGATCGCGTGCTTCGCTTTGAACGCAACGTAAGCCTTTAGTTCGGATACTCGTTTAAGTGCAGACTTTTCATTTCCGCGTTTCGATTCCGAGTGGCTTCGCTCTAACTTATATTTGTAACTTAAATATGACGGGAATATTAAAGTCTTATTTAAACATAATATCACTCCTGTATTTTTTATGAGGTAAGCAGAGAAGTGGGGTATGATCGATTCACCATGGAATAATGGGTGAAGCTGGTTGTTATACATCGGGCACAAATACAGGTCTCACTATACACTATAACAAATTTACATTTAAAAAACTATAGTTCATTATATTTCGTTAACTTTCCATTTTATTGAACGCTCAGGTACACACAACAGTCATTAATACCTATTTAAAATTCAAAATTTAATTAATCGCGGTCGAGTTTCGACCACTAAGCGATCACTAATAGTAACAAGGCTTCAAAATCGCCTGGAACCCTGGTAGTAAATTGCCTGACCGGAACTCCAACCCGGACCCCAGTACTATTTTTATTATCGTTGCTAGCCTTTATAAATGGTGGCTAGATGGTGAGATTTTAATTTATTCTGTCAATTCTTGTTCTTACATAACGAGATATTGTTATTCTTTTTACAAATTAGCGCTTACTGCCCGCGCTCTTGTAGTACCGATAGCAGAAAACTACTAATTTTGTTATATGTTTAATTATGGATACAATTTTCTCCCTAATTATTGTAATTGGAATTATTAAGTAATTGTAAATAATAAATAAAAATATTTTTTTATCATTATTACGTGTTTTTTGTAAACAAGCTATTCAGTGAGATTATTATTATAATGATTGTTTATTTTGTCTTGTCATATCACTGGAAATGCTCCGTGACTGCAATCTGTTGTTAGATAACCACGCCTTGTATTTGCATTGATGATATTCTTCAAGAGAGCTCTCCTTCAAAGCCGGCTAAGCATTGGCCACTTCTCGGGCGTAACCACTTACCAGCAGGTGGCCCCTCAGCCGCCGTAAGAAGCGACTTGCTTACTTTGTATATAGATTTATTTATTAATAGTTTTACTTTGAGTAATACCACGCAGCCGAACTTTTGAAACCGTCATATATACATACATATATAAAATCAAAGGGATATTTAGACAGTATTAAATTTGGTTGATTTTACTCACATCTCTCAGTCCCAGCGGATATACACGGATAAATGGAAATTACGGATTTTTTTTGCTTACTGTACGTTTCCTTCATAACGATACAAACGAGAGTAATATTTTTGCTCCGAATTATCATTTCCTTTGTTTAGATGATGTAGGGAGATTAAAAAATCTTCAATGAATAATCACACCGAGTTCGTGAGGAACTTTATTGCTCAGTCACTAATTTAGTCCCCGTTCCGTCGCATTAATGATGGTCTCTCACGATCATTGAACAACGCAGCAATTTACGCGCCTCAGTGTAACTCTCGCGAACAATCACCTGATCGGGCCTTTGTGTTAGGAATACATTCATAGGACTCCCGGGCCAATCTATTACCGGCTGTATTGTACCGGGAAATGTTATTATATATCATTTATTTTAATGACCACATCCCGTAATCATTTCGGGAATAATTGGGAGCGACCAGAACCAGCGGTAGCCGAGTTTATTATTTAGCGCTCTACCTTGGTGGTCCTGGATTCGAATCAGCGTGGCAGACTATGACCTTAAGCCTTCTCATTCTGAGGAGACTCGTCTCCAATAGAGGAACGGTAAAAGGGGAACAGAACAATAAATATTTACTGTTTTCTAGTAAATTTGCGATAGTTAGTTACAATTTTGTTAACGTTGGAAATATAGGAGATACCAATATAAAAAGGGGCTCACTCCCTATTCCACGGGACGTATAACTGGATTTCGAGTGTGAATGCTGATGTAAAACGCTAACAGTCCTATAATTCAAGTTCTCCTATTTGAGATTGGTTGCAGATGTCCAAAAACGATAGCAACCACTCATGAATATCATCAGATATATTCCTATTTTCTTCACATAAATAGATAGTCTCCCGCAGATTGAAAGATAAGTCGGGTATGTTTGAATGGCAAATACCTAGTAGGTTACCATTACCCATTTAAATCCGAGTACTGTTAAAAAATTATAATAGGAACTATTATATTCACAACGCGTTTTATTGCAATGAAGAAAGCAACCGCAGACTGGCGGAAGAGTGCAAGAAATATAAAATTGCACAAGACCAGACAGACGCAGATAAAAGGAATTCATAATCAAACGTAATGATATCCTCATAATAACTATTTTAATCAGTCAAGCGGTTATTACAAGTGTTCTTAGAAAACGGAGTGGGATCTTTCTCAAGTTTCTTAGTAGTAGCGAAGATGAAATTGTTCTTAATGAACATTTATTCTGAAGATCATTTCATGTTTTTAATATTACTTTAGACATCAGCATTGTTAATTCTTCTGTTTTGCTACTGTTAGAGATGGATCCCATAATGAATAGGTTGAAAGCAATAGTTAACTGCGCTGGCGACGTGCGGACTAGCAGAATTCTCTTATCTTGAAAACGCTATGAATTAAATTTAAGTCAACGGGCTAAATTAAGACGTCACTGCTAAAAAAATGTTTAATATTGTATATCCTTTATAAATTTATCACATAGTTCTTGAGAATTAGACGACTGACTCATCGCTCGAGTGGTTGCAACCGTCACTGTCGATCCTCCCGATCGACAGTGACAGTCTTGGGTTCAAATCCCGGGTCGAGTGCTATTGGATTTTTCTGATTTACTTTTTCTACTCGGAGTCTCGATCTGTGAGCGGTGTATGGCAATAAGCTCAACACCTATTCCATGGGACGTAACGTAACTGGTGAAACGTGGGAGTGTACTATACTCCTTTGCCTACCCCTTCGGGGATTACAGCCATGATGTTACGTTACGTATATGTTCTAGACAATTATTTTTTACACTTTTTACTCACAATTTTAATTGTAATAATAATTTTTAACATAAATCTATCTATCGAGTTATAAAATAGATCAAACATGTACTGATATTCTCCGAGAATATATCAACGTACAATACTGAAGGGCAAGACGACTGGGGGTTCGACGATTTTTAAGAGGTTGTTGAGGGGTTGGTTAATTTAATTAAGACATCAAAAGTGGCGTACCGGTGGTTGTACAGCCTCCAGGCAGTCTTTAGCGAGGCTGTATCAAAGGGACAAGCGCCTTTTGGTGATTTAGAGTTGCCGTTCAGTTGTAAATGCGAACATTGCTCTAGCCGTGCAAGCGAGTTTCCTCATTCATTCCTCATTCAATTCATTCACCATTCATTCATTTATCGGTGAAAGATCTGCAGTGAACTTTTGAAATGAATGTTTGTTAAATACCTTGAATATTGAGGTATAAACTAGTTCTATTAAGAGATAATATATTTAATTGCAATAGAGCTGCTGGATTCGGAAGGCTCAGGATCGGAAGGATAGACGCGGATTAGGGGAGGCCTATGTCCAGCGTTGGACGTCTAGAGGCTGATGACGATGATGGTTGTAATAGAAAAGTAATAAAAAAATTGTATTTAATATCCTATACACTGATACAGAACTCTATCATAGATACATGACAATCAATTCCAAATGTCTTTGGGATATTTATGTAACTTGCAAAAAATATAACAATGAGTTAAACTAAGTGGCTAACTAAGTGACTGCTCCGTTGGTCGAGTCGTTGCAAGGGCGACTGGCGATCGAGTGGCCCTGGGCTCAAATCCCGGGTCGGGTACTAATGGATTTTTCTAATTTAGAATTTCTAGTAGTGTCTCGGACTCTGGATGTGTGCCCGGTGTATGGCCAACACCATCTGTTCCATGGGACTTAAACGTAACTGGTGAAACGTTGGAGTGTACTACACATGCATGATGTTAGGTTAAATTTTGTTGGGAAATACACTTACTATTTCCCAACAAAATTTCAGCTACGTAATTGGACGCCATATAATATTTTTCCACCTGTATTTTTACGCATTTTACCGGTCTTCGTTCACAAACGGATTAGCGAGACACTTTAATTACGCTTTTTGTATCTACGCATTAAATTGCTTTTTTTTTACCCGGCAATATAAAGCTTTTATATTTATGGGCCCTTGTTAATGAATTAATGTTTGTAACATTTTTGATTTTAAGTAGGTTAGTGAGAAACGAGATGTTAAATACGTAGAATAATAATAAAACGATAATAGCAGAATCATCAAGACTGCTCACCATCAGGCGCCAGACCGTCTGATGCCACAATAACTGGACCTCGGATGGTCTACAGTGACGTTACAATTGATAAACTTACATGAATATTTGTATATGTAATCGTATCAATAATTTTACACGTGCACACGAAGCAAAATTAGTGCTCCTCTCGCAAATAATTGTCCTAACTGGCAATCGAATCCACGGCCATTGGTGCAGCGGTCAGGTTTATTCGGCATTATGACATGGGGCTCTTCGAGCAAAGCGCAAAGAGAGCTCCCCTTCAAAGCCGGCAAAGCATTGTTCACTCGTCGGGTGTTGAAAATGTCCTTAGGCGACGGCGACCACTTAACATAAGGCGGCCCGCCTGCCCTTTGCTAGGCTAAATATAAAAAAAAAATCGTGTACTAATGGATTACCGGGTCAGTTTCAGCACGAGCACTTGAACCGGTAATGCGTAAAGGATTTACAATTATATCCAGACCTGTGAATTATTACACACGATGTTAGATTATCTTCGACGAAGACCTTGTGAATCGATGAAATTAATTAAGGAAAATGAGAAATGTTCTTTTATCTAAACTTATATGAATGCAAATAATATTATGGGTAGTTTTAATTACATTCATATAAGTTCTACGCTTGTTTCCTGTACTTAATATCTTAAAGTAGTTATTCGATTTTATCTATGAGCAAAATTAACGCAAGTTTAATTTCGCTAAAATCCAGATAGAATGTAAACGGTCCAAAAATCAATAATGAACTGTGTATACTTATACATAAATAGTACATATTTATTTGTAGGGATATAGATATTGGGGTTCGGTGCTCTCTGCCTACCCTATAACGTACTTGACAGGAGAATACGCTTAAACGAGAATACGCTTAAATAATGCTGTTCAATGTAGAAATATAACCACTGAGTTTAGAAGTAGCGGATAAAGGCATAACATCAGAGGGTGCTCTATATTACCGTTTGCTTTAAAAGGTTCTGTGTTAAAATTCTTTTGACCCGGCTTAACTCTTTCAGCGATGTAAATGTTATATAAATATTTAAACCGGTGTTTGCTTGCCTGAATACTTCCAAACATTTAATTAATACAACTGCAAACGGTCCCCGTCTTAACGGCGTCCCAATTTCCTAAGGCCCAACTTAATTTGCGAAATTAAAAACTCAGCCCGCGTTTTTTCTTTCTAATCTCGAAAAAAAAAACTGCTTAAAAATGAATCAGTCGCGACCGCCTAGTTTGTTTTAATTTTGTTCCTTAAGAAAATATTTAAGATGTATTAAGTTTTTTAGTTTTCATTTAATCTAATCGAGTGCATTGATTATTTAGTTATGAAATGTTCTTTTCTATGTGAATAAGCTTTTTAAATGATAAATTACGAGTACTTATAGATGTATGTATTTGATATTATAATGTAACATCACGCCTGTAATTCGCGAAGGAGTAGGCGAGGAGTCTACACTCTCACGATTTACCAGTTACAAGCAGTTTATTGATTTAGTATTGTTCACTTATTACTAATAACACTTTGGTCAGGAATAAATAACCTCTGTTCACTATACATTTGTTCCACTCAATCGCTTTGTTTACAAGCGGGACAGAAATATACATCTGCACTAGTTTACCGTACAACGGTTATCAGAAATTCATATCTATGTTCGAATTTCAAATTTGCATGAACTTTTTTTCTTCAGCAAAATGTCACTAGTATAAGCGATGCGAGAAGCTGTGCTCTGTGATCCCCAAGCGACATGTCTAGCGTGGGAATTAAAGACGTCAATCTCTCGGGGAAAGCCTTTCCAGTAGTGGACTGACGCAGGCTGATGATGAGGGAACTTCACTAATACGTCGCATTTCATAACCAATGGACAAAAACTCGTAGATAAGTGCTTAGAACCAGAGAAATTGTTCAAAGGTCACCAGGAAGAGTCACGTAATCAAATGTGAACCAAAAAGGGTTGATAATAATCTAAAACGAAAGTACTCGTATATTCCAAATGAGTAACTATGTAACCTAACAAATACCTAAAAACTTATGAGATACAGAAAACCAAAAGAGCGCGGAGTTGAGAAAACCTTCAACAAATTGGTCGGCGATACTTAGAATGGACAAGTTACAAACTTACATTTTTAGGCCAAAACACACCAAACGAACATCACTGATACTTTTGTACTTTGGTAATAAGGTTCAGTTTAGCTCAGCATCGATTTGGACGAGCGTTTATGTGGACGTAATGGGAGAGGAGAGCACTAGAATTTCGTACGGCTGTGTTTACATCTATTCAGCGTATTACAAAGTTTTTTGATATTTGTTAAATTTTGGAAGTATCTACTTTATTATCATTAAGGAATATTCGCTGCTTTTTATAAGTATTATATCTTCTTGGCGTCCAATAGTTATGACTTCGTTTCGCTCATAGACATAAAACTATTACTTGTATTATAGATTTTGATAATGTTGTCGCGGATCCTATTACTATTTGCCGTTTTAAAATTAAGTAACACTTGCTGCAGCCATAGTTTTCTTCACCATACACCGTTAGAGTTCTCCATAATATTCTCCGATGCGTGTGCAGTTGCACACACACAATTGCAAGCCAAAAAACACACATATCCAGTAATTATGACTGGCGGCGGAATTGACAGGGGTGTCATAGATAGAACTTTTACGGATTGCGATACGTTTTATGAATCAAAATGGTTGTTATTTAATCATGTGTATTTAATTCGATTTGTATATCGAAATTAAGTTTGGTGGTGTCCCAAAATGTATGTTGGAAGTATTTTTATCAAACAGGATAGAGTTAAAAATAGAAAATATCATTAAATCTTTACGACTCTTCGTTATCAGGATTGTTTCTATTCTGCTATTATAGCAGTTTCACTGTTCGTTAATATTCTTGACACTTGTGTTTAAGTTAATAATAATAATTAATACGATAGATGAAAAAGATCTATTGATAGATAAAGACGGTCTATTGATAGATAAAAACGATCGTTAGGATGAAAACTGTCTATTAATAAATTATACAGATACTCATAACATATAAAGATGCAATAAAAATATCACAACTCTCGGTTCTAGCAGAGATAGTTTAACATGAGATGCAGCATAACCCGGAATCAAAGCCTCCGAACGGGAGACCAAAATGATGAACAATGTGCTCAATGGGTCATCAATTATGATAATACACGATTTATGGATAATGAGTAACTGCGGAATATTCGCAGCGAATTCCAAATTCAAGATTTTTGATGGATTCTTTTTCTAACAACAATGCAAAGGGAATGTGGTGGAAATCCGATCGTTTCTGTCAAAACGAATGAACAAAAATAAGGATTTCTATAAGTACATTATATACGATAGAGATACTGTAATGTGAAGCCTGCCTACACCTCAAGGGATCTGGTGTAAGGACATAAAAATAATAATAACAATGTATTACATACATATGTATTTGTTGTAACAGCTTTACCAAATTGTCGTAACAGAAAAATAAGTTGTACATGTAAACGCAGCCTTACTAAGCACTACAATTTCCCTAACCGTCAGTAACAGTTTCTTCGCGATAATGTAAGCCCGGGTGTGACGTCATACTCACTCAGAACAAGCGCTGACACGTTTTTACTTAACGTTTTGCGTTTAGCAACGTACCAAGACAAAGCTTGGTGGGGGCCTTAAATAATTAAGTATCTTTTAGTAGATCAACATCAAGTGTATAGGTTCTATGATGTAGGTACAAGTGCGGTGCTTTACCAAACAGTTTCAAGGGTATCTGTTGTTTAAATTTTAAATACCTACATTAAAAACTTGGATATGTTTTTGAAAGCCTACGTCAGGCTTCTCTTGCGATGGTAACCAAGATTTATATTACAGCACTACGCCTGTAACCCCGAAGGGGTAGGCAGAAGAGTGCAGTACAGTCCGTATTACAGCATTAATTTACATAAAGGTGCTATTGTAAAAATACACGATATTATATGCAATATTCTTGATGTATTGCTTTTTATAGTGCTATATAGATAATTAATAATTGTATATTTTCGCATAGAATTTGAGCTTTCGTGCTATACCATACATTAATCCTGGAGTGATCCCACGCTTCCGGTCCCGGGATAGCGACCGTTACACACCGTTTTGCATACGACACGAAAAATCATATGCAGAATTTAACTTAGCTTATTCACAGTGCAAAGCCTTTGGCAGAGGAAATATTTCATTTTATCCTTTGAGGGCAGCGTTGTTATGAGAGCGGGACTTTCAGTAAGTTTCCGTACCATTCAGCGGTGGAAGGAAACATCGGGAAGATTTATTAAATTCAACCGAAAACCCCTCCGGCGGGTCTGTCGTCGATCGGGAGCGTATTGTAAAAGGATGCCCGTGTGCCGAAAGCGGGTGAACCGTTTTTGGAAATTTCACACGATGTCTGTCGATGGCCGGGCTATCGCATGCATATTATAATTTCAAAATGGCTGTAAATACAATGTTAAATAAAATTATTCTCAATATAAATATATTTATACATCTTACGAATACTACCATCATATGTACGTACATAGTAATAGACAAAAGTAGACAAACAAGGAAATAGAGAAAAGTGGGTAGCTTATAGACAGTTTCAATAATATATAATTAATAGATGAAAGACACCTGTTTGAAGGCTTGTATTAAAATAGAAATAAAGCATTACAAAAACTGATTAAATCACAATAGATTAACATGTTGCAGCCTAGAATTAAATAAAAAAAAATTGCGTTTACAAATGTTCAAGTATATAATACTCGTTAAATTAATACTTCTCTCTGGCTTAGAATTACGAGAGAATATAAAAAAGACTTTGGGGGAAATTATCTGGCTAGTTCCACCGGGTGATAACACGCTATGTAATCACTTACCTAATCGCTTAAATTTTAATCGAACTATATTCGATGGACGTAAAAACGCAACTAGTGAAACGTAGGAGTGTAGGCACTACACTCCTCTGCCTACCCCTTCGGTGATTATAGGCGTGATGTTACGTTTATATCTATATGTTCTAGAAATTTCAGTCATCCCTAAAACAACACAAAAAATATTGTTGAGTAATAAATTATTAATGATATAAATAGTAATGATATAAGTGAGTAATGATATAATGATAGTAGAAGAAACACGTCAGGTGTGCAAGGGTAGAGATATTTGGCACTCGCTGCTCTATGCCTATCCCTTAAGGGACCTGATGTGATGGTGTAAGCATTGTGCTCAGACTATTAAAGGAAATAGATAGATAATAATAAAGTTGTTGGACGACTCATATGCACTCGTATGATATCAAACTCGGCACGGTCTGTACAATACACTCTAAAAAACAAATAGACATTTTAAAATATGTATACACATGTACAATTACATGTGTTTAAAACATTACCTTACTGCATGACGTAATCGTTAGATATGAGCGTACAAACTTACCCAAGTTCCTTGGCTTAGGTGAGCTTGGGGCTCGAGATCTGGGGACGCCAGATACCTAACAGACGCCACAATAATTCTTTGTAAAACTACCTAATCCTGTTTTCTGCCCACTCAAAGTATTAGTCCATTTTTATTATCAAAATCAGTCTTATATACAGTAAAAAAAATCCTTTAATATATTAGTCTAATGTTTTATTTAGGTACAAACAATATCGTACGCCAAATCGGTTACATCCGTAATAATAGATATCAATATTGTAAACAAAATGAAATAGGTTGAAAATATAACACTTTTCCTCTGACTTTCAAATTAGAGTAAAATATTTAAAGACAAATATAATTACATTTGTATTTTAGCAGTTATAACATTAATATCTACAAATCGGTATGAATATTAACCCTTGGTGAAAATTTAACAAAGGATTTGAGTTACAAAGTCTTGTTAGCGCAGATTGCACGGCCTCAGACGCGCGAGCGGCATCGTAAACAGTTTCGCCACATTAATAAGCCGGTACACCACTTACTGCCATGCCACTAACGTTAGATGGCAAAACACTATCAGAACAGCGCGCCACGTAACAAGTTTGTGGCATAGCTCCAAAGGTTCCACGCAGCTGGTATCAACTGAGCGTTAGCTAGTTATTAACAGCTATTATGTAATATTCTCTAATAGAAATCTCTGCACACCGTGTTAATAAAGTCGACCCGTTAATGAGCATATATGAGCTCTTTAGTTCGATGTCTCTTGATTGGTTTCCAACATTTGACGGTTCGTTTGGCAAGATATTCCATTTAAATTTTAACACCTTATACTCAAATATATTATTTTATTCAGCATTATAATATAATCGTAACTGTTATTTTTAATGAATGTTCAAATATGTAGGTACTTGACGTTGTAATGAAATACGGATTTGACGTGTAATTGTAAAATACTTCCGGATCTAACAGGAGACCGAGATATAATAGAATAACCATAAAAGTGCTGATGATAGTAATGATGGTGGTGAAATAACTGTAAATTAAAAAATAGCACTTCGGTCACATATCTATTATGAATGGCTAAACTCTTCGACACTGCAGGTACCATAAATAGACGTAAACAATTATTCCTATCGATATTCCTTTCTAAAATCGTCTCACAATGCCGTGCCGAAAGGTCCAGATAATTTACTCCGGAAGCCTTTATTCGGAGGCTTGTAATTAAGGGACAAGCTTCAGCATCAAATTAACGGCCCTTTTGAGATAATCACGGTGAAATTTGTTGTAACTGGAGATGGTGTTGGAAAGGATATTTTAAATAGCTGCAAAAAAGCCTTTAGATACGGGAGGAAGAAGAAAAACAATCAGCAATTATTGGTTTTTGTTGCCGATGAACAATATTTTCGTTTTATATATTCTAAGTTTAAAATTGGCAGGTAATAGAAGGAGTATACGAAAAGGAAATATTCTGG
>DWME01000932.1:0-28315 GCA_018244795.1 Parelbella ahira ahira
GGGGGCGGCGGCGGCGGGCGCGGCAGCGGTGGGCGCGGGCGTGTGCGCGGGCGAGGCGCGCGGGCTGGCCAGCGGCGTGGCGCCGCCGCCCGACGCCGCCGAGCTCGACCCGCCCGCGCGGGCGCCCAGCAGCCCCAGGTCGCCGAACGGGTCCTTGCGCGGCTGCGCCTGTTCCAGCGGCACGCTATGCGGACGTCCTCCTGTAGTAGTCCCAGTATTCTTTTTAGACATTTAAACTATAACTTACTGTCTTTTCATTATGTCAAGTAGAAATGAGAATGAAACGTTCATACAAAACAATATTAAAAATTTATTTTATTTACAAACACGTTTTTACTTCAACGACTATATAAACATTCATACCTTCTTCCTTTATTAGGGGAGTAAGTAAGGGCTCCTGCTTGGGGAGCGGATCGTTCAGTCCGAAGGGATCAAAGTTAAGAGGGTCGCTGGAATTCACGTTGCTCGCGACCGTCTCAGTGGGAGGGGGTTGCAAGTCGTCGAATATAGACTCGGAGGCGAAGGGCTGTAAAAATATAGTTTTTTAGTCTCCTACCATTCTTGTGTTTATTGAAGTTCCAGATTATTCTACCGTTCATAACCTTACATTTTTGAAGGCAAATATCTTATCGGTCAAATGTTAGATGATGTAGCCAATAGCATTACGTCGTTACTTATGACATTAGTAAATTTCAATCTTCAGAAAATTGTTGACAAATTGCAGACTTTACTTTTTTGTTGTAATTTGAAATATGCACTTATCAAATTTTAATTTCTAGCATTGCCACAGGAAATGATATCGTCGCAATCTAATCAAAATTCATTACATCAAACTCTGCTAATGATATACGTATTAACCTTAGTGTTTTCTGCAGTGTTGTTGCTTAAGAAATCGCCGAAAGCGTCATCATTGGTGGTCTTCTCCATCATGCCGAAGAAATCGAAAGAGTCATCGCTCTTCAACTTGGACGCTGGTTTTTGTTCGACTTGCTCTGGTTTAGCTTCATTGCTTAGATTCAGGAAGTCAGCTGTGCTGGCCTCAACTGGCGGGGCTTGTTGCTGTGGCGGTGGTGGACGTTGCGGAGCTGGTGGGGCTGGACGAGGTGGCTTCTTCTCGGCCTCTCTCGGTGGGTAGTCAGCTGTGACTGAAAATTTGAACATATATTGTATAAAGATATTTAGATCAGATAAAGGTCAGATACTACTTGATGATGGGCAAGTCGGGAGGGAAACTTAAAACTCGCTTCAGGTCTGTTTCTGAGGATAGGAAGATATGGCATTGTACCTTGACACTGAAAGGACCTGACATGATGATATCTTAAAAACTATTTAAGGCAAATATTATTGTCTCACTTGCCATGAATAATAATATATTCTGAAAGGAGAACTATGTTCCAACAGAATTCCAACGATAAAAGGATTGAGAAATCAAGAATGGTACCTGACATAACTAACAGTCAATCAAATGGACAGAAGGCAAAAGATTAAATGCATAAATAAGTTTGTATGAAAAAAAAAGAAGACAACTTAGAAAAATGAAATAGTCTAATAAAAAAGTTAGATAAAACCGAGATGAGGTGAAGAGACTGTACTAAACAAAGTGATATTATGTAGATACAAAAGTATCAATGTTGCATTTTATTCGAAAACATATTATGTAGTCATAAATATGACATGACTTAAGAATTTTTGCATGCAGTTTCTTTAGCCGAATATGAAATTGAATATATTTGACTTAATACCTTCATTGTACACATTAAATGCAAAAACATAAACAAGTACAATAAAATTAATTCATCATCATCATCATGGTGATAATATAAAATAAACAAGAATAATAATTAATTATTAGCACATAATGTTATTGAATGTTTTTTTAAGAACTAAATAACATACGTATATGTCTATATATATAGAGTACTATATGAGACTGTGTTTGGCGTCTGAGGAAGCATGACAGAGGCATTAATAAAGTAAAAATGTTTGTGCAAACACAATATTCGTTTCACGTCTGAAGTTATTATTATTCACAAAGCTATACACTACGTACAATTCTAGGACATACTTGTTTGAGGTTTCACAGTTGCATTTCTCTGTAGGTTAGCTGCGTGAATATAAAACATTAAATAATATTATGTATATTACATAATAACAGATTATTGAATATATTGTTCCTATTATTAGCATTAAACAATATTAGCATTATTTTATATATAATTGATGTCTAAAAACAAATATCTGTTTTAAACACAGACCGTTTATTATGCTTAGATAGTCAGATGTCAAATTAAATATATTTTTTTGTTTAATTAAGATATAGAAAATACTGAAATTGCACTTCATAATTTACGAAAATCATATTCATAGTAACAACATATTTGAAGAACAGAGACAATTTTAATGTAGGATATTGCAAGATAGCTAATACAGACAGGTTCCAGGTGCGTCAACGTCCTAAGATCATTGTCAACAAATCTACAATGCAGCAAACTAACAGACTGTACTTTACACTTACACCAAGTCTTACTAACCTAACTTGGCCTAACTTAATATAACCGAAATACTGAATACACAAAAGATTGCTAAAGTACGAAAGTAACTTACCGAAGTTATCAATGGTTTCGTCTCTCTCGAGGGTGGTGGAGAACAGTAGATCGGGTGTACGCACGGGGAAGGAGTGGTCCTCTTCCCATAGATCACACCGGGGCTTCCGGCGCTCTCCATTCTGCACCACCAAGCTTATGACCACCGACACATTCGACGAGAAGTGTTCGTTCACCGGCGCCGTGTCGTCGATGCCGTCGATTTCCGATCTTGAATTTAAAAATTGAAAAATAATTTGAAACTTATGTTTTTTATTTGAAAATACATTTGACTTAACGCAATTTTTATAAATTCATAATGGAATATCGTAACATCGTTTCCTCCACGGTATGGGCAGAGAGTACCGAGTGGTAGATGTTTCGATCGATTATAACTGTAATCTTTAAATTGATATTTTTATTTTTACAACTACAATGTGCTGTATATTAACAATATTATGAATAAACATATAGTTATGTCACTAGGATAAATAAATAGGTTTTCTAAAGAAACATATTAGTGGGTTTTAGCATTATTTAAACGCATGGTGTCTATACACCAACTATTTAAAAGACTACAGATTGGTTTCAATCGAAAGGTGGTGCCAGTTACTGATAAACCATAATTGACTACCAAAATCTCGGATATGTTTTAATGCGAATCAAATATGATTGACAGTTTTGGTGTTATCCTTTAAAAACTAAAAAAGTCTAACTTTAACTTAGTTAAACTGTCCGCCTTACTTGGTGAACTTGATGGCGTGCTGGTCGTAGTTGAGGTAGCCGGTGTGGAAGGCGACGGAGAGCATGGGCACGCGCTGGAAGCGGCCGAGCTGCTGCCGCGCGTGGTACGCCACGATCAGCACGTCGCCCGTCACGGTGCAGTCCACCGGCAGGGTCACCTGCGAGCACATCATTATTATAAACAATCTCATCATCGTCATCAATCAAAAACATTATCATCACCATCTACATCATAAACAATTAAAATCCTTGTTAAAATGTGTCATACTCTAAATTCTTTTGCTATGAAAAAATTAAACGGTCAGTCGTAGGACTGTACGTTAGAAGGTAACACTTATAAAAAATATACAAAAATCACGTATAATATCAAATTATCATATTTATAGTTTTAGCATAAAGAAATCTATAAATGACGTGTGGAATTTAATAGGATGATGCAACCTCCGGTACAGGAAAGAACAAATTCATCACTTTCATAAAACCTTTAAACTCAGCTCACCTTGCCCTCAGCTATATTGTACAGGTGCATGCTGTCATAGTTTCTCAATGCGGGCGATATAAGTCGATCTTCGTTGTACACTTCCAGGTATGGTCTACAGCCATCTCTGTAATATTAAACACATAATTGTCTTCTTTGGTGAACCTTATAAAAGAGAAAAATAGTTTTTTTCTTTTTTAATTTTCAATGACAATACCTTGCTTTCGTGAACAACGGCACTGGTTGTATTGTAAGCGACACTAAAGATACGGGTCTAAAATGTGGCAACATCGGTTCGGGTCTGAAAAATAGTATTTATTATTAAATTATAATTGTATATAAAAAGTTACATGTCAACAAATATAAATAAAGCATAATTCTTTACCTGACAATCTTACTAAGATAATATAAATATCGCAGCTGACTCGGCGGAATGTTTATAGGTGTACGTTTCACGGCAAATATTTGAAGCGCATCCTCCGGGACCGTTACAAGCTTTGCATATAATAGTAATCCACATAGAAGCATACAAGATCTTGATTTTCCATCCTAAAAGGGAAATAAACAGTTTGTTATTAATAGCTCATTATATTCATTTCCAATAAGATGTTCAGCAATCATGCACTTCTGGACGAGCTGACTAACAATGTCGAGGGCCTGTTTCTGTGGAGGATCTCACATAACTATAGATGTAGCTATTGGGTTAGTTATAGCAGCGATAGCAAGCGCGTAGGTTTTTTTGTTCTAGATGATTCGTTCAATGATATGAGTAGGTTAAAGTTGATAATTGAATTTAGGGCTCGGTAAATAAGGTTAGGACTTGAATAAGATTTGGATTCATTATCATCATCATTAGGCTGTCTAAATCTACTTTAGGACATAAATCTCGCAAACTGAGGCTTTTGTCCATAATCTTCATGTTGGGATCGCAAAGATAAATTTTCTATAAGGCCTAGGCTGGCGCTCGTGGCCGACCAGGACATTTAACTGGCGTCCAAAGATTTAGTTGAGATGAATGAGGAGTAGTAGGTGTACCTGGCAGGCTATGACGAGCGCGCTGCGGTCGTCCTTGCCGAGGTAGTGGTACATGTGCTGCAGCAGCGCGTAGTAGGGGGCGAGCAGCGGCGCGCGGTGCTCGTCCGTGGGCCACAGCGACGTGTCCGTGACGAGCTGGCGCCGCGGGAAGCGCGCGCGCGCCTCGTGCGCCGTGTACACGCAGTACTTGCCGCCCGGGTGGTGGCTCTCCAGGTAGATCTGCACGGACATTTATGATATAACACATTTCATTCTTATTGAAGATAGATTAAAAATGTAAATATGACGTCTGAGATATAACAAAACGTATATTAGAGAGAGGAACATAAATTAAACATTTATACAGTAAACTGTACATACATTACATTTCATGGACTCACCCGTACGTCGTCGATGTGATTGGTTTTATAAGCGCTCTCCAACAGATCCGAGGGGTAAGACATGACTATGACACGACTCGTTATGTAACTTATATCCAAGTCCGCTCGGGCTATGGATCTGTAAAATAACATACGTTTTATTATTGAAGCACAATATACAACTCCTGTTATTCAGGTATAGGCAGAGCACCAAGTGTCATACATTCCTATCCTTATAGACCTGTCGTTCATTACATATTCACTACACTTTTTCATACAAATACGCTAGTTTCGAAGAGTGTTTGGGCAAATGAGATCAGACAGTTTGAGTCAGACTCTCAATATGTCCTGAATACAGCTTCAAAAAGAAATATTAATACGAGGACGGCAAATATTGTTAGTGGTAACAAATAATGCACGTAGTGATATAAAGTATTCACGATTTAAGTTGTCGCTATAAAATACTTCAGAAGCAAGCTGCCAGTGAAATCTTCTATTGAGAAGATTAATAAATCTCCAAATACGGAGAACACTTGGAATTGGTGCTTGGGCTAGCAATATGTAGTTATCTTATTAAAATGATATTCATACTCACTGTTGGACAGTTTGCATGACTTTTGACGACGTGTCCTTCAGGTTCTTCAAAAAGCTCCCAGCACCATCTTTGATAGAGGAGAACAGGCCACCGGAGACTGGCGGCGCTTGGGGTAGTGGGGCGTGGTAGATGGGCGCGGCGGGGGGCCGCGCGGGGGGCGGCGGACGGGCGGCTTCGGGTGGCCGAGGTGCGGGGACCTCTTGATTCATTGGCACGTTTTCTTTAGGCACTGGAACAAGGACAGACAGAACTAATTTTACTACCATTGTTATTGAAAAATAAACTTCATTATCAGTGAATTAAATATTCATTTGTATTAATAGAGTTTAACTGAACTCTGACTATAGTATGTTTCTCGACATGGAATAGAAGTTGAGGTAAAAATTTATTTTACAATTGCATACAAAACTTTAAAATAATACAAGTTTGTAATGTCTAATTTATAAGGAACATTTCATAAGTATATAATTTATTTTATAGTTTAAAAAACATAACATTTACCTGATTTTCTTTGATTCAAATATTGGGCACAGTTGTATGTATAATAAGGATATCATGTTCCGTAATATAAAAACAAGTAAATCAATTTAATTGCTATTTATTTCTAGTTTTATATATTCTTACATTTATTTCTCTTACACGATAATAGTAACAAAAATATTGTTCGTCTATAAACTACATAACAAAATATAATATATTGTTTAATTAAACATTTATTGGTTATGTGATGAATAAGGAGCTATTTATATACTGATCGCCATGACATCTGTTAAATTGCTTTGGAAAGAAAAATACTTGCTCAAAAATTAGTAATACTTTTGTAGTTTAATTTAAAAAGAAATTTGTTTAACTTGAATAAATCACCCATAACATTTAATTTAGTCGTGTAAAAATAAAATAAAAAAAAGCTACATTCACAGCTATCATAGAGACCTTATACAATAATCTTTGAAAGTCAATTAAAAAAAATATGTAGAATCACAACGAGTACACAAATCCGACATTAAAGTATAATTTAGAAACAAACAAAAATACAGTCAAATTTAAAACACAAACGTTAAGTTAGTCCTACATTACTAAAAACAAGAATAACAAAAAAGCAGAAATATTTGCAAAAATTTCAAATTCAGACTTAAGAAACAAAATATTAAATTTCAAACATTTTTTTCATATTTGGTGACATTTATTTATTTGGGAAAAAGAAATTAATCCGCACATAACTATATACTAGTTTACAACGCTGGAAGATTTCAAGTTTACTAATCTTATATTTGTTTTGTGCGCTAGAAGTAGATTTTAACACTGCTTATTTAAACCGTTATTATAAAGGAAAAAGTGCTTTCTATTGTGTAGGAAAACAGTAGCACCGTGGTGTGATATAAATAATTATTTTTAAACGATAAATTAAACTACTTGGAACCTGTTTATGTTTTATCAATGAATTATATCCTTACTCACTTAATATTAAATATAATTAAAAATATTGTGAAAACGTTTGAAAGCTCATAGCATATTAAGACAATGTGTATACCAAGTAAAAAAGAAAATAAGGAGAGGAAGCTACACTATAACTATTTTGAAGAAATTTGAATTTCAAACGGCTTTAACACACTAAATATTGAAAATTTCAAAGGATGTCATCTTGTTATCTTTCTACAGTTGAACACGCGTCTCATTTTAGAGTGCGAAGATAAAAGCCATAGTCTTCCACGCTGGCCACGTGCGAGATAGCTAACTATGCTAATTTAAATTAAAGATTTTGCAGACTTATCATTTTTGACAGGAATGAAAAAATTAAAAATAATTACTCTACATAAAAAAAATTAACAATTGTAAAAGGACATACCTACTTGAAATAGTTTTTATGTCGTCTCGATAGGATATTTACGTGTCATTGGCAAAAATCGATTTTTCTAGCGAAATATAGAGGTGAAGAGTGGATGGAGTTCAAAATGCTGGTTGCAAACTGCTCAGATATACTTTCTGTCTATAGAAAAATATATAGTAAAATGGAAAGAAAATCTTTAAATTTGGCCAAACGCACACGAAAACCAATTAACGATTTTGTCTTAGTTTATATCATAGAATTGGTGGAAATATTAAACCATTATCGTATTGCGAAAAACATATAGATGTTATACCATTACGCCAGGTCCATTACGGGATAGGTTATTTTTGTAACTGTACCTACACTGCATGTCGATCTCTTCTGCCACGTAAGAGAAATTCGCTTGGGCGATGCAGTTGAAGCGTGGAGTGAGGAAAGTAAACGTAGGTATAGAGAAGAATAATAGTACTGTAGCGTCGTTGACGCGATGTTACAGAGTAACTGTAAATACTTAATTCATCATTACCCTGGCCAACGTGAAATTGGACCTTCTGGCGGTACGTGATCACCTTCCCCTGTGAACTTTTACAACACCCTCTAAGCCTGCTTTGAAGAAGAACTCTTTTTGGCCAATTATAGAACAAACCCATGACTAATAGACATTAGCTGATCTCAGGTTTGTAGTAACATTTATAAGGACGTAACACTAACGTAAAAAGTATCTTTCAAAAGCATTCAATACAAAATAAAGTGTTCTTTTAATGGAAAATAGAAACATTTACAAACAACCCTGAAAGTATCGTGCATGAGCGCAGGCAAATCATTATTATTATTATTTGTGCAGTTTTGCGCTTATGAAAAAAATAAATATAAAATCCGGTCGACTAATGGTTATTGACGAAGGATTAGATGACGCTTTTTTCAATGAGTTATTGACAGCAACCTATATTTTGAAGTTTTAGAGTGAGCTATCCTGATTTCAATTCGAAATATCACAGTTTCCTTTAAAAAGCAGAATTATTCGTATAACGAAATATAAAGAAATTTAACTATTAAACGCTTCATGTAACACAGCTCTTAAGAAGTATACTGTTTATATTAAAATAGTGTGCGTTTGAGCAAGAGTAAAATAATTTATTTCAGCTAAAAAGCAATAACAAAATATAAGACATTTTTGGGAGACAGGTGATATTTTTGACGAAAATGTTGTCCTACACTATTACCTAAATATTTTTTCAAACTCACACGTTATAGTAGATCATTAATAACAATAATTTAAAAAAGCTACATTAAATGATGTTGCAAATAAAATAACAAAATAATAATAGTAACAAACATATAGCAAAATGGTAACTAATTTAATACAATTATAACGATTTCTTACACATGTACACTGTACATTGAACTCGAAAACTTGACCTTGACAACATTAACTTGAATTTATTATCAGCCGAGTGATACATTTTATTGTAGTAGGTACGATTAGTGTGCACAAAATTAATAAATATTTGAAATATAAAATTAAATTATTTGGCACTAATGTTTCCTTATTTCCTGTTTATTTTTTAGTCGCTAATTAAAAATCATTCATCAGATGGAACAGAAACGTTTCTTCTTGCTTATAATATATTTTATAAAACTGACTTATTCCTCGTATAATTCGATACTACCGTCCACAAGCAAATACCAAATGTCAAGTGTCAAGTCATGAAGACCTAAACGTTATTTCTGTGGGAGACAAGCTTCAATACGAATATGACGAAAATAGAGTTTTCAATTTCATAGTTTACTTGCTAAAGTGAAATTTTATGTTATATATCTATGTATAATATTGCAAAATCGTGGAAAATAGTTATACGGTACCATTCCTTCGTACGGTAGTGTCGTACTTAAGTGTTTCAGATGCGGAAGGAGAAATGGATAACGTACTGCGTATGTAGAGCGTGAAACCTTAGCACTTGGAATATGGAACAATGTGACCTTGTATTGAACAAGACTTCGTACCTATTCAAGGTCAAATAACTATTTTGTTTGTAATGACTATTATATAAAAAGTAAATGACATTTCAATTTTTATACACAAAAAAAAACTATTACAATTGCTCAGCTATTTCGAAACAAATATATAGCTTTAAAAATCGTTACGCCAACAAAATGGAATGCATTCTTATACATTTATCATTATACATTTCTTCTAGTCTTTAACACATTTTTTTTATCTTTAACTTATAATCAGTGAGGTTTTAGGTCTTAAGCAGCTCCATGTAATATCTAAACAAGGGTGTCGCCAGCAGATTGTCTGAGGGGAGGGAAGGAAGCGGGGCAAGTTGACGTGTAAGTACTGGACGGGAAAAATATGTTTTGTAGGTATAGTCAAGAGCCCATGAAGCTTTGTACTCGTAATAAGAGGCTTACCTCTACAACATATTATGGATATACTAAAAATGGTATAAACTCCGATGTGTGCGGCTCCACGAGCTTTTGACTGTACAATAAATAAAATAATTCTGGACATAATTGACTCAGTTTGTCTACGACAGATTACATTGGTTGCATTGCATTTGGCCAACTTTTTGTACAGCTGTGCCCCGTCCTACCCTCCTTTTGGCGACCCCTTAATCTAAAGTAATTCATAAGTCTCGTTGATAATGTAACTTTTAAAACAACAAACAAAAGCCAATACGAAGGTACAGTGAAACGTAATTAAACTTAACGATAACCGTCAGCGCATATTTGCGACTTCGCAATTTTTACAAAGGTGTAAATAAACTGAGTTGAGGAATTTTCAATTCTACCCGCTACGATGTTGTAACTACACGCATAATATAAGGATATGTCATCTACGGGAGGCTTGGATTATCTATAATTTTATTTATATCTAATGTAATCGATAATTTGGGAGATTCTAACATGAGCAGCTATGTCGTGGCAACTTTGGGATATGCTTGCATTATTATTATTTCTATGTCGCAAGTGTGCGCTGATGGCATTAAATAAAAACAATAAATACTCATCATTGCGAGCATATCCGATACGTTTAGCAAGCGATCAAGGCGTGCGTGCGGAGTCCGATGCAAGGGTTCATGCTAGCGCCACGGGTCATTTAAACGAGAAAACAATCGGGCACCCGAAAAAGTTGAAAACACCTAAAATGAGAAAAAGAAACTGTGATATGAATACGAGAAATGTACTACTTTTCAGGCGAAACCTCATGTTTTCAAATCCATTAATAGTACTGATTCTGTTGAAAAAACTGCATGTTACCCTATGCATGCATTGGGAAATTAAACATTACCTAGTGTAGCATGTAGTCATTTGAAATCAGTAAATTCAACGATACATGGTTCTGCAAAAACGATTAAAATTATTATTTAAAAAAAATCGACCAGAACATAAGCAATTTAAAGATTATATTTCTATAAGATGGCATTAGAAGACATGAGAGTTTCGTATATCGAAAGGAAAGACACAGAACATGCGATGGTTTATGATTAAGTAAAAAATATAAAAAGCCTCAGCTTTTTACATAACAAAACTACATGCAGGTTGTAATGTGGAGTTTGGAATAAACGATAGAATATTTCAACATATCAATTTTCAGACAACATGCCCTAAATTCTTCAATCATTAGGAAATTGTTTTACATACATTCATTTACGTCTCTTGCCTACTGACCTACGAATATTTTCATGATTGGGTAGAATACAAATAGCCTATGAAATTTTTTATTAATTCATTTAGGATTAGTCACACCACAGAAACTAGTCAATCAAAGTAACAGTTAATAAAGGCTTTAAATAAAATGTTCCATACATATTAATAACAGTGCCATTGAACGAACACAACAAAGTCATGACGTTTTAAGGTGCAGTAAATTTAAAATTTAGTTATGAGAGTAAACTGTATAGCTTACCTTGATTCGGTTGCTTTTTTGCCAAAAGATATAATCCCAAAATGAAATGGCGTGTTCACCCGATAATATCAAATATATACATCATGTTATTGTAATTATAAATATATTCATAGTAAAGCAGTGAACCGTCATTAGACAAAACTATTTCAACGAACGAACGTTATGGCTATAATTATAAAACAGAGTCAAGCTTGTGATATAAATATTAACGCCAATTGGTTACATAATAGAGTCAATCGCCTTCCTATCGTAACACCATTACTGATAAACAAGTAGGCGCCAATATTTAAGGTGATATTAATTACAAATTGCTTTCGCGTGTAATCATTTCAAGGGCATTCGTAACTCTTTAAATGCGTTCTGTATAAAACGAGATTACGCCTTATTAAATAAAGCGTCGGGTAATTGTAATGTGTACTTTAATGCGTATATTTGAGCAATAATACTGCTACAGTATTCCGATCATTCACCAATCAAGTGTTGCATCAGTTTACATACTAAACATACAGCGTATATGTTAGCTGATTTTACCTCCCTTATTAGTTTATAATAAAACTTTAATTAGATGTGTATTTTACAATGATTGATATTTTTAAGAACGTTATCAGCGTATTCTCAAGGTAGTTGGAGTTATAGTCATGAACTACATATATATTATGCCATTTTTTGCTTCTTCCCGCCATTTCGAGAGACTTTAAAGGTAATCAATTTAAACACTAATTAATTTGACAACAATTTGAAACAATGTCTTTTAAAACGGAATAATTACAAATTTGTATTAGAAAATTAAAGAATTTTTGTATTTGTACGGATAAATGCATTATAGGAATAAAAGGGAAACAAATACAAGGCGTAGGAGCGTTTCAGTAACAATTTCCGTAATATTAAGTTAAGCAATTTTTCCTCTATCATGCTCAAATAACTTACGCATCAAAAATTTTAAGGATCAAATATCTGACTAGTGCTCAAAATTTAATTAATTATGATAAGTCATGACAAAAATACAAGAAGAATGTGTGTGTTTGTTGAAATATGTATGTGTTTAACTATTATTCTTGTGAATATTTTAACCCAATATATTATATCCCTTCTATATTTCAGATTAGTTCATTCATTTTTTATTTTTTTTATTGTCTATACATTTACGAAAACTTACGTACGTTACGTACGAAAAGTACGTTGTCCATACATGGATTATAATTATATTATTCTGGTATTATTAAAATCATTTTAATACGATTTAAATGAGAAACATGATAACCCAAATAAAATGTATTGTATAGTGTTGGGAAAAAAAGAATATGGCAAAACTCCAAGATTGGTCCAATGAATTAGTGCAAATATGTGACCGAAAACCGTGCAAACTCAAAGCAAATACTGACACCCTGACAGATTAAGATAGTTAGTGACAGCTTAACTACTTGCTTGCGAGCCAATAATACAGATTAGTGTGCGTTTAGTATAAGTTATAAAATATTTTACCCTTACTTTTCCTCGAAAAGATTATCCGATTCGTTCATAGTTTTCCACCTAAATCAAGTGTTTTTTCAACTGCATATAAAAATAAAAACAAACCAATAATGATGACAGTATACTCATTTATTTCTATTCCAAAGTGACAGTTGTGTGACAATCTGACAAATTGAAAAATGCACTTTACAGACAATTTACGTGGCAGCTCTACATCTGAACACGGACGTCACGAAATATCCTGTGACATATTTTAATGTGTGTGTATAAAACATATATTTCATCTATATATAGATTGGTACTATATACTAATTCAATACTTGTACCTCGATTCACAATTTCGTTTCATATTGTCTCTGGATATATCCATGGTAGTGTTATTTATATCTTAATAATATAGCCTCTGACTAGTACGACATCAATATTTTTTTAAATATGATATATATGCGTATATTATTAACATTATATTTGTGACAGTGCGACGCTTACCAAAAGCCACCAAGTGTTAGTGCCGATCGTATGATTCCCAACATTGTTATAATTTAGTTAGAAAGTAATTTAATTCCGAGGATACAATATACAGAACATAATGTTACCCTATAAAATATAATTAATAGTAAATTTTTACGCTTAATAAAAAAAATATCCAAAAAACTAATACGTAGAAAATAGCGCTGTAGCCGCTTTAAACGTAAGCTTATCAAATGTAGTATATATCGTTGACATATTAATGAATAATCGATGTTTAAGGAATTAAAAATACTTGATATTATGGTACTTGATATTATCCACAACATGGCAAATATATCATGCGCTTATTATAAAAAAATGGGGTTATATAGATGGCGCAATGAATGTGATCAACCCCCTACAAATACAGGAATGTACACAAGGACGAGTGAAATCTCAAGTATCATAGCTAGCTAGCGATAATTATCTATTCCTAATAAGATATTAAAAGTACACACTTCATAAGCATGCACCGTCTTTTTGGTTACACGATTTTTAATTACGTCTTAAAAAATTACTTCAAGTAATATTCCAATAGATAAAATAAATTATGATTTCAATGACGACGTTGTCGATGTGGGCGACTTTTACCGATCTGTGATTCACACAAGACTTATACATTAATTTAAAGCTCCGTTGTTTTACTGTTCTTGTAAATTCACTCATGTATTGCACTTGAGACCTTTGGACGAATCCCGCATATATAAGAACTATTTACCAACCATCAAGTGAACGCTTACTGGCGTCGAAGCAGTATAATTCAACAATCGTAATTATTAATAGAAAAAAATATATAATGAAAGTAGATAAAAAAAATAAGGAAAGTCAAATAAATGCTATACTACCTTCTCTCAACCGGCATACGACATATCATTCAACATTATCTTACCTTTGGTGATGTTTCATATTGATGAATATCAACATTGGAATGTAAAGTATCTCACATCGTTCGTATTGAGTAAAAAAATAACCTTGCTAAGAAAAACAATTAATTGAAAATAATTATTGCAGGTGGGGGAGGAGGGAAAAAAATAAAAAATTTGAGTGTAAAAAGTCAAAAAATACTTGACCATTTTTAGCTCGAGTCGTAATTATTGCAACTGAACATAACAATGAACCGTACGGTGGTGTGGACAACGGAGGCGCGCGACCACGTATGAGCGTTTCGGACGAACCGCACGGCGATATTTATATCACAATATATTGGATGAGCCGCGACGATAACTCTTACGATATGGTAGTGTAATATTTACTTGACTTCTTATTACCTGGCGAGCTAGTGGCCACAGATTGTTCAACTTTTTTACGCTCAAATTTGAGTGGTTGCTTGAGATTGACATTGTGGGACTCCGCTATCGCCGCCAGCCGCTCCAGCACGCTGCTTATGTTTAAGCGCATCTCAGGGTTCACAGTTAGGCAACCACCTGTGGACAATTGCGGGCATATCACACCACAAGTATGACGTACGTGCACACATTATTTATTAATAAAACATAGTATAGAGAAAACTATAAAAGAACATATATAAATGACACATGACATGTTAACGGTTATTGAGATTCGAAACCATATGAACATGAAAAGGGTTTCAATATTTTAATACAATGAAATGATTTCACCTTTATTTTTACTATACACTAATGTATAAATGAGTCTAGCATAAATTAATGGTAAAATGGTCCACTCGGTATACTTACTTATAATTTCATGAAAACATTTGTAGCGTTGATCATTGGGGTTGAGGTTGTAGTTTCCGTTTAATATGGCCAGTTTCGCAGAGTCCTCAAAAGGATGTTGCATATAACATAATGTGTATAGAATACAGCCGAGCGCCCACACATCTACAGCATGATCTATTTTACGATTGTCCCAAGTGTCCAACATCTCTGGCGCTCTGTACATTGGTGTAGTAAATTGAGCCAACTGGAACAGGATATAATAATTGTCCATAAAATTAAAACACATAATATATAGAATGAGGAATAGGATATAAAAATATTGAAAAAAGGCAATCTTCATTCAACCTCATCTTACATAGTATAAGATCTGTAAGATGTAGAAAAGATAACCAAGGGATGGTTGGCTCCCTAAATTTGTGACCGTAAGTGTACAAAAGGGTGAAGAAATGTTTAGTGATTGATCACAGCCAAATGTTTCCTTTACAAACTTTATGTCTCCTTTAGTTGTTGAATATATTAATAGGTTTCTATAAATGTTTGAAATATTACATAAATAAATGAAAAAATAAATTGAGTATATAATCTATAGATAGAGATTACAATTGCATACTTACATTTTCTTCTAACATATTTCTCTGGTTAGCACTCCAAGAAGGATTGGGTGCATAAACATCGGTTGTTGCAGAACCGAAATCACATAATTTTATTGTACCTAAAATAATTTGAATATTTTAACAGACCAACAACCAGGTAACATGTCATTAAAACTTTGGAAATTATATATTATCTAGATATATTTAGGAAAATTTATGAGATTAATATTATTCACTTCAGGTTTAGTATAAGAATATAATGAATGGTAAATGTGTTTACCTTCGTTGGATATAAGAAAATTTTCTAACTTGAGATCACGATGAGCTATAGGGGGAACTTGAGCGTGCATGTGCTGAACAGCTCGACATGTCTGGTAAAACACCCTAAGTATCGTTTGAAGAGGGAAAGCCTGCCCCCTATTCTGCAGGGCTTCCATTAGACTACCCCCACTACATAGGTCTGTTAGCAATAAGTATTCACTCATGCCATGACTTGTTTTAGTTTTATCAATAAAAGAAGCAGCTATATATTTAATAATGTTAGGATGCCCAGATAGCTTCTTTAGTATACTAATTTCTTGCATTATATTTTTATTGGCCTGCTCATCTGCTGCCATGAGCCTCTTCAAGGCATACTCAGTGCCAGATGAGACATCTTGTGCAACAAAAACAAATGCAAATCCACCTGTAAATAAACAGAGATTACAATGCAAATTCTAATATTCATAAAGTCCCATATAGTAAGATTACAAATGGGGCTATATGTACATATTTTTCATGCACATGAATTTTATACAACATAATCATATAACAATGCATTTCATAGTTACTTTACTTTTGTATACTATTTATTTATTAACTTGCAACAACAGAGTAGCACTAGCACATTTGATACAGGAGAATATTATACGAGGTAAGAAGTTGAGTGTCACGCCAATCAGAGCTGCCAACGATATATGTACACAGATATAGAAAACATGACACTCGTGCAAATACTAATAATAATTACAGAAAAACATAACCAGAATTAAAGCTAAATTATTATATATTCTAAATAATAAAGGTTTAAGGATAACCACCACCAGGTTACTATGAATAATATTTGACATTAGAGAAATTGATCAATGTTATTGAATTATAAACATTGTATATTGTTATGGTCAATTTCTCAATTTATAATACATTTCTAAAACAATACATTTGAAATTTGAACCAAACCCAGAGTCATTTTATGTGACTATCTACTAAGAAATAGCACTTTTGAAAGCTAATTTTGCTTAAGGAGGTCAGAAAGTACATTGAAAAGGCAAAGTAATTTCTTTTAATTTTTCAGAATCAGACTATACTATTTGATGAACATAGCCATCATACTAGTGCTTTAGTAAAGAGGAATAAATCTCCAAAACTTGTGATAATGTAATATTATTGTCCAAAATCATGAATCACCAAGAATCATAACATAATTAACAAAAATCATAAACTATATAACATGACTACTTATGGCATCATATTTAGTGGCAGGCTACATAAAATGGCCCCATATTGAGGCAGCTAAACATGTGATAGCAAACTAATGATCTCAACAAACATTATGGACAAAGAGATTTTTTTTACATAAGTTTCTATCATTCTCTCAACATAGCATGGCACTGCATGAAAAATATTAAAATAAATAAACTAGAACTTTAACCAGCTGTGCTAAGCAGCACAGACAAAAAATATCCATTAAAAATACAAAAATAAATATTCTTAATATTAAGTTCAAAGCAATTCCCCCAATCACTAAGGAATAATAAATTATGTAACCACTTATTTCCTAGCTATTATAGAAATATTTGCTTTGAAATCCTTCAAATTCCTTCATTCTTCTTCTTCCTTCATTATATACAATGTTACAAATATATAACTGTAACTATGTCTGGGTTTTCATAGAGATTGACATTACATACAAAAGTAAAGATTGAATAAATAAAACATTGACTTACAGACTAGGATTATTAAACTACAGGATTCAATCTGTTAAATATCGCTTAAGATATTTAAAACTTACAGCACAGCTCCTAGATGTTTCATAGATTCAAAATCAAATAGTTTTCTTTAAGACTCCATAGGTTAGCACGACAATCAAATCTGTCTTTAATTATGATTCTAGCATGCCAAGACCAGGTCTCTACTTAAATACTGTTATGTTCCATCATTTCCTAGGTTTACCTTGTTGTAAGTGTAGGAAATTATTTTACTAGAAGTTATTAATACTATTTCAAATTTGTGTCTTAGCAAATTTCAAGCACATATCTTGTGTGAGTCCTCAAGCAGTTGTAAGCTTTGATACATTTTTCAGGACATCGTTTTTTACTAGTTGAAAACCTAGTGGTATTTTTTGATTACAATAAAATTTCCTTTTTCTCCTTTGAGGACAATCAAATACAATGAACACACATACAAAACTTAACATAATCATACATAGAATTAAAGTATTCTAACATGACATTATACTTTTAAAGGTATGTGAAATGAAAATTTTAATATAAAAAAAAACTGCAGACAGGCTATAAAAAAGGCTGATAATCCTGATTTACGTTAACTAAAATGTACGAATGCTACCGAATTCTCAAAATAATTCAATAATTAAAACATAAGCCTCAACAATGTCAGGCAATAAGCCCTTCCGCCCCCAATCGCCGACTACAAAGTGCACTGACCCAGACGCCACTAAAACCAATTTATCATACTACTAGACAGGTATAATATTATATTTCGTGCTAAATCAATTAATATTCTACTCACCTTCTGCTATTACTTTCTTCACTCTCAATTTCATGTTTCCGATTTCAACAAATTGCCCTACGAAGTCATTATCACTGCCACCGTTGGCACCTCCAGAACTGAAGTACCCCATGGCTGATTTAAAAACGCTCATTTTTAACTATTAATATTTTGGATCTACTAAATATATGAATATTTAAACACAAAGAAGCTACTCTATGCCTAGATCCATTTTTTATTAAGCCAATAGAGAGAATACATTCAATTCACAGAAAAGAGGATTTGGCAGAACGGCAAGTTTGACAGATAAATCATAAATGGCAAAACGTAGACTATAAAATACAGATTAATCAGTATTATCATTAGATTTCAAGGTATCATCTGTAATAAATCGTTATAAACAAGAACATAATTGCAATGATGATAAATAAACCAGCATTATTTATTATACGATCAGGAAAAATGCATCCATCATTTTATTTTCTTAGGAGATGTATGTTTTACACTACAGCTTATGTTTAAATATATTCTGTGGAATAAACTGTAATAGGCCTAATATTATATTTATGTTGGTAGACTTCTCGATTGTCTGTCGCATACTAGCATAGTGCATTTAATGCACAACTGAATTAACTTTTTGTTGATATTCACTTGGATTTGGGTGACACAAATCTAAGCACAGAGTGCGATTAGTTTACGGTGCACTGTTGATAAATTTGATATTATATTACAAGTGTTTATCAGCAAGATCAGCTGGAATAGCTAATGTATAAATAAGGCTTTTGAATCGAGAATGGGCTTTGAAATCAAAAGGTTTCAAGGTGACGTTGACGAAGAACTTATTTGTCCTATTTGTTCTGGAGTACTGGAGGATCCTTTACAGGTTCGTAATACTTTATAGCTATAATTATTAACTTTAGTATTGCCAATGCAATGTTTCTGTGACCAAAAGTGTTTTGTTGCTCCAGGCACCCGCTTGTGAACACGCATTCTGTCGTGCTTGCATTACGGAGTGGATCAGTCGCCAGCCCACTTGCCCGGTGGACCGGCAGGCGGTGACCGCGAGCCAGCTGAGACCAGTTCCACGAATACTACGCAACTTGCTATCTAGGTATAATTTCGTAACTGTTATATGATTTATTGCGGACAGTAAACTTTCAGGTTATAAATTAATTTTGTTATTGTATTCATATCCTATTGTTGTTTACGTTATCTGTATACTAATGTAGTAAAAACTTTAATCAGTGTTGTTTCGTACATCTGTTGAGAGATGCTGAATAATTAAAAAATTAAAAATAAATATGATGGGTTTAATCATAATATACAAAACAACAGGTTTAAGACAATAAATATACTTCTTTTTTGTCATCATTATATTATTTGTTACTGTTTAAGTTGCTTTTTAAAAATACTTCCCAGCTGAAACATTTATTATTTATATTTATAATGTCACATTCTCATGTAATTAATTTAATCAATACTTATTGTGACACAATTTTGATTATTATGTAACTTAAAATGAGGGTACATCAATATATATTTTGTCACCACTTGCAAAACCATATGCATCAATAATATTATTATTAATGTTATATTTTGGCCATGACCTGCTTTTAAGTGTGTGGCACAGATGTTTTATAAAAATATTTGAAATGAAATGAGGTTTTCATGTTTACTAGTTAGTGCTATCGTTTCATTTAAAAAATATATGCTTAGCTATAATTTCATGTATATACTTGTTTTTGGAAATTGCAAAAAAATAGGGTATTATGCTGATATTTAGTTTTACTGTCATAAACTCTTTTATATGTTGTTGGATAAGGCTTTTCACTAAGAATGACAAGGGTTAAGATCTATGATAGAGCCTATATGCAAAAAGGCAGATAACATACCTTAGAGATAGAGAAATGTATAAAGTGTGCAAGTTCCCTTATGATGTTTTCTTTTCAAATGGCCTGTAATCTTAGTGCCACATATATTTTTATGTACTCATGGGCAAGTGTCAGATTAAATTGTATTTGAAAGGAAATTTTTAACAGTTATAGCAATTTATAAATGTGAATTTTTATCTTTACAGATTGTGTACCAGCTGTGACAATGCACCACATGGCTGCAGTGCAGTATTAAAATTGGACTCTTTGACTACTCACTTAGTTGAATGTATGTATAAGTTATATTAATAACACACAGGGTGTACATTCAATAAGGTTAATATTAAACATGTTTCTAAGTTTAGGTCATTCTCTGCAACACCAGTTGTCAATCATAGACTTTTAAAAGAATCAAGTGAACTAATTTCACATGTGGTTCATATTTAAAATAGTTATGACTTCCTTGTTTATTGAGTGGTTGTAAGTGTGACTGCTTATTGAGAGGTGCTGGGATTGATTCCTGCATCGGTTACTATTGAATTTTTCTAACTGAAAATTTCTAGCAGTAGTGCAGTCTGTATTTGTTTCTGATATATTAGTCCAAGATCCCAGAGCCGTAAGACACAACTTATTTTCTAAAGCATATAACTTTTGGTTCTCAGTAGTCTCTTGTTTACTTTTTAATACCTGAATGTTTGTGGAGCTTGCCCGGTGACACCTGCACAGGTACCAGGAGAGAAAGGTAACTAAAAATCAGAGTTACTTAATATATTGCATATATATAGGGAAAAATAAATTTTTTTGGAGCAGTTGTGTTTTAAAGAAAATTATGTTTATTTTATTTCAAATATAAATTATTTGATTGTTTTTTAATCATCTTATCATCATCATAGTAATCATTAGAATTTTCATCATTGAGCACATTGCGATACTGTCCATTCTTCCATATTTTCTATTGAAAATAACTTGATATCATTCACAAATCACACTATATAACTGACAAAAACATGTTGTCGCATAAACCCGAATATAGAACTATACATTATACTATACAGTGTGTGCACCTAGTATATACACATACATATATGGTAGAACTGTAATAGATTGTGAGTTTGAGAAGGGGAACCGAGTTACCATGGATGTCTCACTCACTCTAAAACACATGTATAGTGCTCTCGAGCTCATACTCATAATTGAGTAATTTTTATGTTTAGGGCATGTTTGGTCATTGTAATTTGTCTGACTGATTAAATATAACATTGTGATAGTTATCTTAATAACATATAAAAAACCAGACATTTAAAAATAAATTAAGTTAATTTATTTTTCTTAGAGCTTTAAAGCGTCCGATAAAACTTTTGGCCCATGGAAAGCGTCTGATTTTTTTTATATGACTTCAGAGTAATATTCTACAAAACATATATAAAAATCAGTCATAAAAATTTAAGTTAAGTAACTCTGATTTTTAGTTATCTTTCTCACCTGGTACCTGTGCAGGTGTCACCGGGCAAGCTCCACAAACATTCAGGTATTAAAAAGTACACAAGAGTCTACTGAGAACAAAAGTTATATGCTTTAGAAAATAAGTAGTGTTTTACGGCTCTGGGATCTTACTCTATATGGCAATAGGCTCACCTTCAATTCCATTGTTAGGTGTTGAAATTAATAGTTGGATTATGGCAGTGTATTGTAGTCCTCTGTCTTCCCTAAATAAGTTATAATTTTTTACATGTATTCCAATCTATTATGGTCAAGTTAGTTTTCATTTTCATTATAACTACCTACTTTCTTAACATACTATAGTCTTATTCAGAATGTTTTAAGACATATCTTACCACAAGTAAGATATAAGTTTAGTTGTCTATGTAACTTTTATATTTTCACTCACTAAGTTAACATATATCTGTGTTGAGTGTGAAACCTTTATGAATCACTATGAATATTTGGAATCAATCGGTAAAAATAAAAATTGATCATTATTGTTTTCTTTCCATAGGTGAATATAACCCAAAAAGACCTATGCCATGTGAGGCAGGATGTGGTCTAGTTATACCAAAAGATGAGCTTGGAGATCATAATTGCGTGCGTGAACTTCGAGCACTTATAACATCACAGCAGGGCAAGCTGGCAGACTACCAACAGGAGCTGGCTGAGCAGAGGCTTATTATAAATGAGCATAAACGGGAATTAGCTTTGTTAAAGGTAATTTGAAGCAATGACAGTATGTTTAGATCACTCTTTAATAACAGTCTTATGAAAAATTTTGAAATAAACATATTATGTTTACATTCTTCTGTTAAAACAAATAATAGAAGGCTAATATGTATGATAAAATTATGTGATGTTTAGTTTCCAAATTAACAGTCAATGGCTTATAGGTCTTGTCTCATATTCAAAATTAACTTAAGATCTAATGAAACTAAGACTGCAATAACGCATAGGTTTCTCATGATTATGATTCTTGTTTTCAGCCAACTTCCTAAAACATTTTTCTCTGTCCCAGGAATTTATGCGGGCGATGCGGGTATCCAACCCCACCATGCGAGCGTTGGCTGATCAAATGGAACGAGAGGAAGTTATCCGTTGGGCGAGCTCTCTGTCACGCGCTCGGGTGACGCGATGGGGCGGTATGATCTCCACACCAGATGACGTGCTCCAGGTGGTAATGCGCTTATTTACCTAGTTGTTGGTATAACATTGTCTTTATTACTATAAACCTATTTTTTGGGTTGACTGCTGTTTTTTACGTTTTGAGTAATGACCATGTTTTGACATTTATTCTACTGTTTTTGTACATTTCTTTGATAGTTGTTTATGGTGGGTCTATACAATGTACCGATTACGTATGTAAGGATATATTTACTCTTGGACATTTTATTATTTCCATTCCATAAGTCGGTAAAACTTTGTTTCAACAAGTAATACATATTAAACCGTGTTTATGATAAAAGTGATTGTCTTACACCAGTAACTGCTTGATATGTTAAGTTACATTTACAGAAATATCAAATTAATGTCTAAATTAAATTATGAAAAACAGGCGAAAAATTATATGTATATAAGGGATGGAATATTAACAAAACTAAAAGGGAATCTATAGGCCTTTACAAGTTTCACTTCTTTGTAATTGGTATGATCTTAACTTTCAGGTATAATATTGTAAATATTGAATAAACTGTTAATCAAGCTGGAGTTAACCACATCTACAAGTAAAAGTAGCATTTATTGTTATACAACAACTTCACGAATAGAAAATAATATAATCATCTGTTTCCCAAGGAACAATTTGTCAGAAATAAATACTAAGCTCTTCTATTCTTTACGTATATTACAGATGATGATAAAGCGTAGCTTGTCAGAATCGGGCTGTCCACCTCACATCATTGACGACCTCATGGAGAACTGTCACGAAAGGCGGTGGCCCCCGGGGCTATCGTCTCTTGAAACGAGACAAAATAACAGAAGGTATAAATCTTATAATTATTGATAAGACAATTGATGAAAGATTTTTGTAATGAAATATTGAAACGGAATTATGACAATAAGAATTTATTGTTTACATCATATTTAATTATTATTGATTATGTAATTATTATGACCTATGTTTTCTCACCAGGTTATATGAGAAGTATGTGTGTAAAAGAGTGCCGGGGAAGCAAGCAGTCCTAGTGTTGCAATGTGATAACACACATGTCGATGAACACATGATGGTCGAGCCGGGACTCGTAATGATATTCGCGCACGGTATCGAATAACCGGAGTTGAGTGCTTGTATCTTAGTGGAAAGCAGATGAACTTCACAGATAATGTAGTAGTGACCAATTGTTTTTTTTGTATGTTGTGAAGGCTCTGGCATTTATTCAGCCACTGTAAAAATTGTGTGTTTATTTGAGTCATAGCCAGCTTATTAAGAAGGAATAGTAAAATCATATTTATTAGGCGATTGATATACAGGGGGTTCACTATTAGTTATACTACCGAATACTGTTTAGTAAATTTTAAACGTAACATCACGCCTATAATCCCCTAAGGCAGTGTTTCCCAACCTTTTTGTGCCATGCCCTACCTTAACCTTTCTAAAATTTTTATGCCCCCCCCATGTGACATACAAAATATTTGACATTAAAATTAATTAATTTCAAATTAACACCAACTCAATGATGTCAAACACTACATATGTTGCGATGGGCTAATTAAATCGACGACGCCAACGATATCTAGCATTGCATTTAAATGGCCCGGAGCGAAAGGGTTAAAGTGATGTCGAGTCTATTTTCGAATTGCCCCCAAGTAGGGCGTGGGCCCCATGTTGGGAAACACCGCCCTAAGGGGTAGGCAGAGGGGTGTACTAAACCCCCAAGTTTCACTAGTTACGTTTAAGTCCCATGGAATAGGTGATGAGCCTATTGCCATAAACCGGGCACGATTCCAGATTCCATGTCACTCCTAGAAGCTCTAAATAAGATAGGATTTCTCTCTGTGAATGTTTTTTAGGGTATTTATGTAGGTAACAAACTGTCAGTGTGAACGAACAGTCATTTGATTGTTGATCAAGTAGAGTGTTGTTAATTAAAAAGGATTATGTAAAAAATAACTTATTCTGGTTTTACATTATGAAAGTAGATGTATATAATTGTTTGTGTGACACCATTTTTGTTCCTAGATCTTAATTTGTTAGCCATCCAACTATCATAGCTATAATGAATTTGTCATAGGCAGGCTGTTTGTAAGAATTAATTCTGTTCTATAGGGTGCATATAACAGTATATACTTTATGTATGCAGTTACATAAATTGTGGATAAAGGAGTAATACACATTTCTTTGAAAATACTAAATACTACACTGACGTTGTATAAAATATATACTGTAATAAAATGGCAACAGATTTGATTATTGCCATATCAGGTAATTAAAAGTTACTTTTCTGCAATTTATCTAATACCTGTGATTTTTTCAATGTAAGCCCTGCCTGAAGTTTTCGAAAACAATGCTTGTTCATAATAATTAATCATTAAAGTAAAGATATGTTAGAAAAAATAATAAAAGTACATGATTAAAAAAAAGAATGGACTGTACGGATCTAAACAGTATACATTTATGTATAGTTTTATTGCACAGATCAGTAAATTGTGTTTCATTAAATCTTATGTAAAAAAATACTAGAAAAAGGGGGTTAAAATTACTGTATACAATCGTAACTGCATAATGTGATATTATTGGAATGTAGATTTTAAAACTAACGTGAATTTTTCAGTGTTCTATTTTTTTTGAAATTGTCAAGTATAATAATGGTTAGCTCAATTAAAAAAAAAAAACTATGAAATTGGTTTTTAGGACAAAATTGTTTTATTATTCTGTAAACATACTTATTTAATATGTGATTGCAATACATTTTTTGTATATAATGAAGGTTATTTTTTATTTTCCTTTTTTAGCAAATATAATACTTTAGTTATAATTGTTTCCTAATGTCTCAGTGTAAGGAGTTCATAAAAAATAAGACTTGTTAACAAATAGCATTATATTTTGTATTTATAATATATTAGATAACATATTTATACTATACTAGCTGTGTCCGCGACTTAGTTCGCGTGGAATTTAATAAAAACGTTATCATTCAGTTATTGCGCAATGGTGGCATGCGCGTAGGCTGCGCGCGGTACTGGACAGTACTTGGACATTGCAACATTACTTTATTTTATAATTCTAAAATTCTATAATGAAAGTAGAATAAGTTACTCCTTATTTAATCAGGTATCTGTCAGTGAAAGTCCCATCAAAATAAGTCCAGCCGTTCCAGAGATTAGCCTGAACAGACAGACAGCAAGGCAGGCACAAAAAAATTAGAAACATGTTATTTTGATATATGTACCGTGTATACATACATATGCATTTAGTAAAAAGCGGTTATTTTAATATTACAAACACCCTCCAATTTTATTTATCTGTATAGATAAGCGAAATATCACTGACTCTTGAAGGGATCTCCGAAACTACATGTTCGATTGAATTGAAATGTGTCATAGTTATTCATTTCGGGAGGTAGACGCTCAATGAAAGCGGATTTTACGATAATTCTATCCAAAATTAATTTTTTGCCTTCCCTTACACACACTCCCCCCCCTTCTCGCCGGCCCATCTGCTCCCGCCCGTCGCATACTCGCTTCCTCCCGTTCCTCTAGCTCTTCTTTTCTTTTTTAAAAAGTATAATAATATTATTTCGACAATATACCACAGCTAACCACACAGATACTCGCTTGCCTGACGTACACCCAAACCGGTCATGCTTAAAAACCGTTGCTATGGTAACCGTTGGTGAGTATTTATTTATTTAAAAATTTTATTATACGTTACTGGGGTTGGTAATTTTTGTTGACTTCTTGGATAATTTAAAAAAAGTAGAAATATTTTTTTAAGCTTTCTATGTTACTTCTAATACCTCCAAGAATATGTGTACGAAGTATCATGGATGAGCGGTTAAGTAGTTTTCGCGTGAAGGCGTAACAAACAAACTTATATTAACATTTATAATATTAGTAGAGATAACAATAATATTTAAAATTTGTGTCTTTAGTTAGGTATGTTGTATTCTATATAAATATACTCTATATACAAAACATTAGTAGCAGGGTGGTTTAAGTTAGACAAGTCTAACTTATCATGATTGAGATATTCGTCTCTAAATTCTTGTTCCTTTACTTTGACTCTTCGAACCGCAGGCGGCTATAAGCCAAAGCTTTGATCGTATCCGCTCGGAATACTTCACTTTCGCGCGCAATTCAATTACCCGGTTATTAAAGCAGACCAACATTGATTGAAAAATCGCTAGTATTGGTATGTTCTTGATTTATCATGTTAGTAATTTTATTGAGTGGTGTTAGGGAGCTTAGAAATTAATTTAGTTATTTAAATGTTGATGCTGCTGTTTGTTTTTTATACTTTACGAAACGTCTGTGTGAAGAGCTAGGATATCTGTATAGCTAGGATACTTCTAAGTCTTTCTCGATTATGAACATTGAAATACTATTCTGCATTTGGAAACAGATAGTGTGGGCATCACTTGATGCGGTCTTGATACGGTTGTAAATTGATAGCAATCAGTAAGTGTAGGAAAGTCGGGCTCGGTCAGCTTGGCTGATTTGCACGGGCGATTCTTTGCTTTGCTATTACAAAACGTCGAAGCACGGTGTTGCTTCTCACACCACTAGTTCCGGAATCTCACACTAGAGTAGCTCATTAGAATATGCGCCAGTATTCTTGCAGTTGGAGGAAACTGTCCGTGTGTCCGTGTCCAATAGTGGGACATTAAACGAATGTTATTATTGTAACGTAACATCATGCCTGAAATACCCGAAGAGGTGAGTGTACTCGGAGTGACTCCCTCACCGTTACCAATCTGCAGCCCGGCACCATAAGTTGGGATGTTTAGTGAAATTAAATCTAGCACTGTGGGGTTACAGATCGTACCAATAATAAGGTTGTATAAATACTCCATCAGTGCCACATCTCGCCTTACTTTAAGGGAATCGTCCTTAAGTTTAAGGGAATCAAGCATTTCTTGTAAGAATAGGCTAGGAAACTCTTTCGTAGGATACAATTTCAAGTTTTGTTCTGGGACTAACTTCTTTAGTCGAGCCCGTTCTGTACTCTATAGCCCTCGCATATTTGTCGCAGTTGTAGCGCGATGCACTAAATGCACTCTCGGAACTTGCCTTTCCATAATCCTTGTGAAGTAGTGGCTGATTGTTGGGTTTATTAGTCCTGGTAAAACCAACCGGTTACGCTCGGAAAACCAGTGGATGTGGTGTTAGGATCTGTAGCGGCGCGCTACCTACAGAAATATGAGCGCGCGCCTCACATGGAGAAATGCTGAACACGCATAACACCACGA
>DWME01000933.1:0-28296 GCA_018244795.1 Parelbella ahira ahira
TATTGCCATACATCGGGCACTGATCCAGACTCCGAGTCACTACTAGAAATTCTAAATTAGAAAAATCCAATAGCACTCGACCGGGGATTTGAACCCAGGACCTCCCGATCAGCAGTCGCGCTTGCAACCACTCCAGCAACGAGGCAGTCAAATTTATTATATTTCTACAGTTTTAAAAATTGATATAAATGTCCAATGTACAACAAGTGTCACTCGTCCCTAGACCGCTTCTAGGCTTCCTAAAACATCGCTTTTGGATTTAGTCATACCATATGTATTACAAGAGCATACAATGTACCTATCGGATATAATATAGTTAATTTGTGGATGATAAAGTACATCATGTTTAGTTCAATACGATAATTGTTTTGTATGCTGTAATCAACACAAGAATCTCTTTAACCAGCAAAATGATTATATCCATAATAGCACTTAAGAAATTTATCAAAATGTCACGCCGTCCTCATTGTCATGGTTACATCCAAAAATAAAATTGAGTTTCAATTAACAATGATTCGATAAGTCGCATAATGAGTGGTTGCGAGTATTTACGGCGCTCAACCGACAATTAAACGTCTTTGTCCGGGACGCGACGCTCCGCCCCGCGCACGCGACCGCACAAACCGAGCCTTCCTTCACGCAGAGTTAAGAAACACGATGTGGACTGTCAAAATTATCAATTTCACTAATGTGTCAATTTTAAATCTTTTTTTACTTCAGTAGGTGATTACATTTCCTGGATAGTCAATAGATGAAATATTATTGAATTATAACGGACGACTTAGTTGAAAAATTTGTAAGGAAGGATAGTTATTAGTATTTAAAATAAAGATATATATAAGGGATAAAGATATATAAGGGATTCCAAGCTGTAGCTTAGGAACTAGACGATGCGAGAAACTTCTCTGTGTTCGTTGCTCTTGGGTCGCTCGCTCTTTCGTCGGGTATTAAGGGCAAAACAAACTGAGGCAGATTGATGGTGATGACAAAAGAAAATGGAAATAATACTAAATCATGAATCAAGTTGAAACCACCTACTCTTTAAATCGAAGGTTAGTTAATGGATAGTCACATATCTTTCAGACAAATATTATTTGCTTATTTGTTGATCTATTAAATTATGCCCGGATTACTGACAGTTCTCCACTGAATAGAAGAAAGTTCTAGAATAATTGTATACACATGTGTAATAATAACACAAATATTTTCCGCTACAGAACCTTTAACGTTTCACAGCTCTGATCCTTAGTCGGCGCGAAGGGCAACAAAACGTTCAAAGACAAAAAGTTGGCCCTCACAAGACGCGCATTGTGCGCGCTCTGTGGTTACGTGAACAAAGCCTTCGAACACCCAATAATTACACTAAATACTAAACAACTATTGATTTTCATTATTTTATACGATCGGCGATGGTTATTCGATCGAGAAGTGGGGTTATTGAAAATTAACTTGTTTCATTTTATATTATACACACCATGATTGAATACAGACAGATAAGCCGTTAAATAATAAGGAATTCAATTACAATTATAACACTTACGAAACTGTATTGCGAAGTATATGTGTACGTATTTTAAATTCTATGGCCCTAACAATTGATAGCTTACTTGATGTATTAAAGAGTAGATCTATAACATCGTAGATTTAAAAAAAATGTAGATTTTAATCTGAGTTTTTTTACAAAATCAATATTGTAAGAGGACGAATTTATGTAAATGTGATTTAATATGTTACATATGAATTACACATACATATTTTTTCGTGAACTCAATGTAGTATGCGCGCTATGTTTATATCTATAATTACTTTTAGTTTACAACCAAGCCCGTCGCCTATCGATGCTCTGATCGCTACAATACCCGGCAATCTCGATCCAACAATCACCTATCGTTGGGACTCAAATCAATTTCCAATAAATCCATTGTAGCTCTCGTTACTTATCGAACACCATCTTCATCGTTTTTAACATCTGGTGACTCGACATTATTGTATCAAAATGCATTGAAACATGATTTACAGCCTTCTTTAAGAGAATAATAATAAGGTCGTATATTACATATTTCGTCTCCTAAATCATTGTTGTACTCTTAGATATAATCTGAATGAATTATGCTCACGCTATTAAAACGCGTAAGCGCCAAACTATAAGATCCGAAATCCTGTAAAAGTTTAATTTGATCTGACACTTCACTGATCGTGCATACGCCATGTCAATGAGCCTTTATGAGATCATTCATGTTTTTAATGATCTGAATGAACCCATTGACAATGTTACTGTAAGTGTATAACAAAAATTTTAAATTTAATTTTAAACGCGGAAAGTATTATTCGGTACAACATTTAAAGTAAATGCACACACAAGAGCGTATTGAAAACACAACACTGGTAAGTTCGGGTGTCACTACTGGAACATGATGTAGCTGAAGTTAATTCTCATTATCCAGCAACAAATATCTTACATTCTAATAACTGTCTTAACCCTGTCATGATGCTTCAAACATTCGCTTTGTCTATAAGGAGTTTTAACTGCGTTATTGCAAGTCAATTTTCAGTTCAGATTACAGTCAGTTCAACGAAATTCTATTATTTATGTTCTGTCTGTAATTATGATGAAACATACTTTTAGGTACTTAAACCTATATTCAGCCTTATTATTCATTATCAGTCTGTCCCAGTACATATCTGAATAAAGGTCTAACTATTAAACATGTTTAGAAAATTAAATTTGAAACAACATGAATTAAGATTACGATTCAGAAAGAAGCACTTCGTCATAATGTTGAGCCTGGAGCGGTAAATATGGTTCTGGTGATACTGCGGACTACTATAGGGCCATGTACACATAGTCAAAAAAACACCCAGATTAAGAGATTAAAATATCTACTAGTGATTCTTATGTAAATAAACACCAAAATTTATATTTACTTTATTATTAATCATTCTCTTTTTTTTTACATGACTTCGTGTTAAACTCAGTTTTATTTAAATATCTAATGCTATACATATTTAACTGAATCTTTTCAAAAATTGTACTTAATGAAACATTATTTTTTCTAAAAATAATACATACATTTCGCAGGTCAAAACATAAAAAAACTATTTAAGGCAACGGTCCTGTACGTACAAAAGCATTAGCTGATACATACATACATGCTTTTGATCTGTGGCATCCTGATATGCGCAGACGCAGGGCACGGGCCGGGATTTGATTAATATGGCGGCCACACCCCTCAACCCCGTGTTATGGTAATGTACCTTTGTCTCCGCGCACGTAGGCGCACATCCTGTGAGTGGGACGAAAAAAATTGTCAATGGATGTTGTGACATCGATGGCAGGTAGGCGATGATGCGTACAAGAAATTTATAGCCGTAAATACTGTCTTCGTCATTTTAAAACTGTCTTATTTGACACTACGTGATCTGTTTCGATAGTGTCGTATCAAAATACCGTTTTATGTGAGGTAGTAGGTCGAATATCCCTTATTGAGTATATCCCTTATCGAATTCTGTACAAAATATATTGTTCCTTAATACTGATGTCAGAACTAATTCAGTAAGGACGTATTGTACTGTTAAAGCTTAGTACGATAAGTACAATTCTAATACTATTTATATTATAAGCGAGCATTGTTATATTTCATTTCACGCAGAACGTTTATTGAAATGTTCTTGAAATGAACTGAACGGTATATTGATACCAGTCAGTAAATAAAGGAACAATAAAAGCTTAAACCCATAGCAGACATTTCGCTACAACAGAGACGGTAACCGCTCCTATTGTCACTGTGAATGCGACACATTTGCTGTAATTACGACGCGGCCCCCACAATCCGTTGTATTAGCTTCTAAGGCTCTGAACATTAGGCCCGGTGGCGTAGCCTGAAGAACCCCAAATAGTTTATAGTGAATTCTTGTCAGCTACCTAATCCATTTCATTTCTATTACCATCGTTTTGTGATAAAATAAAAGCGACCAAGCAATGAAAGTCGTATAAATATTACAGTTATTCATACTCTTTGTTCGCAGAAGGGCAGGGTGTCAAACCTATGATTATAGCATTATTAACAGAGGGGCACACTTGTGGCGAAAAAATTATATACCGGGGGTTTTTTAAAATGCAGTTAGCCAAAAATATACTCAGCTTCAGTCTTGTTCCAAAAACATTAGATTAAATAAGAATGATTTTTTGACATTAATTAGGTAGGTAAGTGTAAATAAGTTAGCGTCTAAATTAGCTCAATGTTTTCCTCTCAGAATTGGACCAATTAATGCAATAGCTGTATTTTTCTAATTAAAATGTACGTGTTAAAATCGTTATACTTCCATGCCATGTATGGACAGAAATAGAATACAAACAGTTGCATAATGTATTGAACTAGTTAATTTAAAAAAATGTGCTTTAAATATAATAGCTTAACCGATTATGCGGCTAAATTAGATCATATCTGTATTATTCAAAATTAAGAAACCCATAAAGTTGCATATGATAGTTTGTATCGTAAGGAATTATTTCCGTAGACATTTTTTAAAGATTCACAATTGACTGATATAGCGCTGTCTTATCTTTTGAAATCCCAAACTATCTAAATTGGCCTCATTTAACAAGTGAAAAATTGTTAAAGTTCGAGGAATCGAGAGCAGATCACACGAGGCGATTGCGAACGCGCCATTGTCGAGTCAATAAGACGATTTCTGATTGATGAAGTCAAGTTTTTTGTCAAACACGTGCGTCCATTTAAATTCAACTTGAAAAACTTTGATCCCTAAACTCGTAACAATAGCTGCTTTTTTCGACACAATGTAATGTTCTATTCGATCATCGATTACTTTTTTATCGACAAAAATATCAATAATCTGTTTACGCCCACTGTTAATTTCGACGTTAGTAAAATTGAAACTTGACACGTGTTACAGAGCGAAAATAATTTTGTGGGTGCGTGATGGTGCGCTTTTATCACTCGTATTTGTTTCTTTTGGTCGACGCCTCAAGAGCGCGTCGAGAAGGCATTTAGTGCGTGACTAGCACCTTTTTATTGCCTTTGTATTGAAAAAGTTTCTCGTATCATCGAAGTGCATCGCTATTGCACCACCTGACGCGGCGCTATTGGCCAATATTTCCTTAGGAACGTCCGAAATCGATTACTTCTGCCATAATTGCGGTCAATTTGCCCAGGGGAAGAACGAGCCTCCGTATGTCATTAGTGTCATATCGCGTAATGGAGTCGTCGGAGAGCCGTCAATAATTTAAACAACTTTACTAGCTACTCAACGTTTTTTCACCGTGTAACTGGTGTGTTAGGTGGCAGCTCATTTGAACGCATTTTTATTATCTAACACTTGGTCAATTTGTTATTGAAGAACAGATTGAATATCAATTGGATAGTTAGGCGTGAGTAGAAAATTTATGAAGCGTATCAACACGTATAAAATACACTGATTGTATCAGGATTACTACATTTACCTAAATTATCCATAAAAGTAACTTTCACATGTTTACTCAGCGCTCGTTAGAGTCGGTCACACAGTTTGGCGTCCATGCCCCGAAAACATTCAATAACATAACTTATAACTCGAAAACGAGCCTTCAAATTACACAAACCTGACAGCTTTAATATTTGCCCTAAGCTCCGTTCGTGGATGGCCAGAACACCTCATGCTGAGCTTTTAATTTGTTCCATACATCCTTTCACGTAGTTTTTTCTGTGTTTTGTTTGAAGCCAGAGGTGATCGATCGTTTGCCCGCTTTTTTATCCTGTTTAATTTTGGAAGGAGCTCGTTGGTTTCGCCAAGTCATTAGTGTCTTATACAGCGCAGTGCTTGAACAGTGTTTTTAGCTTTTGAAACGTATTATTCTGAATTGACAAACGTTGATCGTCTAGACAAAATTCACCCAATTTATACAGAATATCGAATGTGTTTATTACATTATATATTACGACTTTGATAATTTAGAACAAACACAAAAATTATCAAATCATTTTGAATGATGAGTATTGAACTGACGTCTTACGAATATTCAGATTGGGAGCCAGAACTGATCAGCATTACGAAGGGAAAATTTACGTTCATAAATCATGTATTAATTTCAGCTTAACCTTTCGAAATCTCGGTAGTGCCTGATGAAATTACCCGTGATTATCTGGAATAATTCATGAACTTTCGCTTTGATAAACATATCGCTTTCAGGAGTGTTGTGGCAGGAGGCCGTGTCAATGATTTGTGACCGTATAATGACGGATACGGAGTAAAAGTGGAGAATGTGAAGATATACGATCATATCGAAGTTTTTGCGACGGCAACAAATTGAACCAGCCACGGGCGTTTGCGCGCCTTGTATCCCGAGAAAGAAAAAATATTTTAATTTAAGAAAATAATTACGATTACTAAATTAACGTATTATCTTGTCGACATTTATATACCATATAATATATGAACGATGATATGCTTCTTCATTATCTTCGTTAATACTTTCACTCTAATTAGATGCTAGAACAACTTTGCTTTTGTATACATAAATGTACAAAATAATGAAAATATTTATTAAATTGAATGTTCAAAAACAGATAAAATTTTTAGGAACACGTTTTTAATAAATATTACTCGTAAAACGGGTAAGCATATTGAATGTACTATTATTATATTCTTGATTAATTGCTGTTATGCGGCAAAAAATATAATTAGTGTTCGTTCGGTCTGTGGCACGGGATATCGATTGCCTTGTAATGTTTACAAAGTTCTCTCTACAATTTGGCTGTCATCGCGATTTACGATTCAACTTGTGCCACTTGACGATATAATAACGTAGGTTTTTGTATTGGAAAAAAGCCATATAACACTCCAATAAGTTATAAGAGAAATAAAGAAGTCATACAATAATGATAATTTTCAGTGTTAAATTAAATTAGATCTCGTCCAACACATTAGGTAACAGCTTTTCTGGTGTTTTAAATGATCATCGATATAATGTGACTTTAGCTTTGCAAATGTGTTGTAATGTAAGAAGAACAAATCATACATCATTAAGTTAATGCAACAACAGCTGGGACACATGCGTCAGGTTAGTTATAAGTTAAGTTAAGTTAAACGTCATGAACAAATTGTTAATAGTTATAGATATAGAACAGTTACAGTTATAGATATCTTATGAAACGCATTTATTACTTCCTATCTAAATGTCTTGAAAACCAATTTGTCTAATTGGTAGGTCTTGCTGGTTGAGTTCTTAAATATTTTGTAGGTTTTTATTTTGTCGTTTTCATAGTGCCAACGAGTAAATAATCTAAGTGAAATAATGTATGCGACATTATAGTTACTTTCAGACTGCTATCTGAATGGGTAGGTTCGAAAATGCCTTCTAGCCATTGATCCAAAGGTCCATAAGACCGAACGCCAACAATACGTTATTTTATTAACCCTTACGTCACGACACGCTAGCGTTAACAGCGCATTAAACCGAAAACAATCCTCTGAGGTGCCGATGGCTTATAGGACGTGTACTTGGTGCCAACAAAAAGACCCACTTTTGTTTCCCTTTACGCGTTCTGTCATTATTCGTAGCACGTGGCCGCGAATACATAATGTTTTATTATTAGAGGTTACGACTTCACGCCTTTAGCGGCGTCGACTGATAATACTTTCATTCGTTCTGAGAAACGGTTATCTGCTGTTGCCTAGTTTTGCTAAGCGTTTTCGACACCCTGAAAACTATTGTTTTACTCACCTTGCAAATTGATTAGAAGGTGTAGTGCAAGTAATATTGTTAAATAAGCATTGAAATGTACAGAGATAGGGATTTTCTTTTTACGGTCAGGTTTCGCATACTCGAGTTTCGTCATATGTGCAAATACTCTATTGGATTTCATCGTGATTCTTAATAATTTTATTTCACGTAGCCCTAACTACTATTAGTGACTCCGCAATAATTAAATTATCGAACAAAGACTGTTATGATGTCAAATTCATAATATGATTGCGTAATGATAAATTTTACATAATTTTAGGGTTACATGAACATGTGAAGTTGAACAGTAATAGATCCATGTGGTAAGGTACGTTGCTGTTAAGGTTTCACCCAAATATTTTAATAAGGATATTATGAATGTATAAGCGAAGTAGAATATTGCTTTAACCCTTCTTATTCTAAGAGGAACCTTAATACCCACCTTTGGTACTATTAAATGAGTTGATGATTATATTGTTCCAAGATTACCTATATTATGTTTATCAACAAATAATAGTGGCCGACACTATGGTAGATACTATAAATAAAAATACACCAAATCATACAACATTACGCAGATCGTCAATTGCATTCCAATCCAAGATTGTTATACATATACATACATAGGTAGATACATATAATAATTTAAAAACTATTTATATCCAGTTACGCTTATTTGATTGCCAAGTTCGCTAACAATAACCCTAAAAAGTGTGAAATGCCTTTTGATGGTATGATATTTGAACAAAAACATGATTACACGCGGTTTTGATTGTAAAGATTAGGCCGCAGCAATCATTCGCGCAAGCGGAGCGAGGCGCAAATCATAGTGCGCGCGCGTCACTCTGACACCCATATCCCTGTCTCTCTGCCGCAAAGAATACATATAATTTTAACCCACAGACGGTAAATTAGACATAATTCAACAGCTTTGCCTCGCGGCTGCAATTATCGACGAGTCTGACATAATCGATGTATACAAAATTTGCAATGAGAAAAGTATCTGAAGATGATACATATTTAAGGAACCTTTTTAAGTCTTTTTAACGAATTGGTATCACTTGTCGATCTCCAACGTGTTTAAATACCTGTATTTAATTATATGTCGCTGCTCGTTGACATTGTAATTAGTGATTAATTACCAAATTTAAGTCATTGAGCAATGATCAGTACTGAATATAAAATTCTCCACGGGCCCGCACAACTTTATTGCCAAATTTTGTGAACAGGCCTGTCTCATCTGCGGGTAACATACTCTGTGCTCCAGCAGCGCAGACAGCGAGCGCGGGGCGACAATGCACAGGAAGTGTCGACCAAATCGAATTATACGCGCGTTTCGACTAATTTCAATACGTCACCATCTCACCATTGTTCCACTGCGATGACTGTTGCGTTTCGACGATGGTTATTATCTTATATCTATAACGTGACTGTGTGCTGTGGGGATTCGGTGGTACCCATATTTCGATTAAAATTTGATTTTTTTTAAGTTTTTATAAGTGCCATCCATAATTATTTTATGTTATTGGATTGTGTTTGCATGGTTTTCGAAGTGATAGTTTCATATATTTGCATGATTATCAAAAATTATTTGCTGAACGTTTTTGTAATAAAATTATTTTGCTTTTGAAATGTACTATCGAGTTTCAGAATTAGTCAGTTTCAGTCTTAGAATTATTTGATTGTAAATATCTTACCAGCCAGATTCTTTGACTCACTGCAAGTGCTCAAGTAAAGTTTGTCACATTTTTAGAAATGTGCCTGAAGCAAAGGACTACTTAACTACAATAGTGTGCCCTTTGTTTCAGTTTTCTTATGACCTAAAAAGAAGAGCATGCATGTTTTACGTGCCTGTAATCTGTCTGTTGTTTTGTTCGGTTTTACCAGTCATAATATCCTCATTCAATGTCCTTTACAATTAACAATCGAGCACGGTCCTTAAACGACAAGACAATCAAAACGAAAATAAAACATCGTGAGGCTTTAAATTCGTACAGGCATGCGTCATGCGATTAAGCAATCCTCGAATACATTCTATTGTTGGGTGCAATATTATTGTTGGATGGCGACAATAATATCACAATACGGGCAATATATATCGGCCCACATGTTCGAAAACCAATTTCAGCAAAACGAATTGCGAAGAGCTCTCGATAGAGCAGTGTCTCGCGTTCTCGGAAGGCAGCGGGCGCGGCGTTATCGCGGCTGTAAATCAATATATGATTACAAATTTAATGCTACTGTTGGACTATAAATCAGGGGTTTTAAATTACGAGGCACAGGCGAGGTATCGCGCGTGAGGCCCCCTGCGCCGCGCCGGTGTCGACACTAGCTGCGTGGAGGCCGCTAGGGATGCGTGGCTAATTTCTCGACAGCTCCTCAAATAAACGTATTGCATCATATTAATATTACTCGTTTATGTCTTCGGATTTATAAGTGCCTGTATATTTTTTTAAACTGCATCGTATAGGGTTGCATGCTGACTAATCTCAATCAGCACTGTGTGGAAAGAAACACGATTGTTATATAAACAGGTAGCTAGCGGTTGCAAATGTTAAATCAATATTTTTGGTTTTCGGTTTCACAATTAGCTACAACAGAGGGTCAAAATTTAATTTATAGGTACCAGTTATAGGTTGAGCGTCACCCCACATGGTAAGGAATGACAACTATAGAGAACTGGACGTTTTGTCAATTTGAATAAAGAGCTCTACAGATCAACGAAAAATGTGCAGATCATTATAAGTATATTAAAATTAGGTAAATTTATGTTCTCATGATATCACAGTTTCATACGTCATGTTACATTTCTTATTCTTTATGACATTAGTATGACATCAAGTAGCACCCCTAGCGGCTATTCGTTGGAGACTATTCGCGTGATGAAGTGCACCCTGTACATAGCCCGTCTCGTGGCGAGCGCAACACAAGTAATGTTAACGGGCTGACTGATGGCTATTAAATAAAAATACTATTTACTACTCCATAGTGCATTCCATTCATAATTCCAATGCGGTCTATGGCGATATATTATTTAATTCACGATTTCAAGTTCCAGTGCTGGACATGGTTCTTTTAGTCTGTAAGCAGTATTTTAGGTATCAGGGTAACAATGAATGGTATCAATTAAGGGAGATTATCATCGATGTGTAATTTCCAAAGTTATACTAAATTAATTAAGAATTAGTTAGCTCTAGCTATCACATATCAGTCGGATACATAGCACCCGGTCAATACCGATCAATACCGGGCAACCCATAACTTGAAAGACTTGTTAGTGGAAAAACTTAATAAATACTTGAGTACCTATTCTCAGACACAGCATAAAATGCATTGGGGTTCCAGAGGCTCTGATCTAACGCAATTATACATACAATACGAGTAGATTATTGGAAATACATACATCTCTGAACTGCAACAGCTATTCTGCCGACACACATCGTCATCATCATCGGCTTATCTCAGTCCACTGCTGGACGTAAGCCTCCCCCAATGAGCGCCATTGCGCCTTGTCCTCGGCTTGTCGCATCCAGCATCTGCCTGCAGCCTTTCGCAGATCGTCATCCCACCGGGACGGAGGGCATCCCATACTACGTTTGCTGAGCCGTGGTCTCCACACCAGAACTCGCTTACTCCACCGGTTGTCGGTTCTTCAGCACATATGCCCAGTCGATTTCCACTTCAGCGAACTAACCCTTAATACGACACACAATCTTGGACAAAATAAATGTAGAAGCAAAGTAAAAGTAAAATCAAACAAAAAATAACAAAAGCGTGAAACTAACGAATCCATTAATGGACACTAAAATTACAAGGAGCTTACTCGGAACTTTTCTCGCCAAACCCCAATTACCAGTCCGAACTGACCCCAAATGGCACGGAGGTCTTCAAAAGGCAGTAAAAGGATAAGGATGCCGGGGAGGACCGGGTGAGATGTGTCAACAGATAGGCTCATCCGCTAAATGCACTAACTATTTTTCGGACGCTGACACCCTTGGACGTGTAGTGAGTGGAAGAGGCTTCTTTGAAACGAAATATAATATTAATTTGGGAAACGGCAAAAAGTCAATTCGATTTGTTGTAGCTTTAAATATATCCAAATTGAAATATAATCAAAATATCGGTGGGCAATAGATGTCGTACCTTTATTAATTACATGTGAAAATAATAAGTTTTGCATATAGACCGATCAAGCTGACTGTGCTGATTTTGGCACACGTTATAATTTTTGTTTAACAAAAAGTTAGATCAGTATGTATTACGAATATTAATACAGTTTAATGAGGGAGTTAGAATTCTCCTAAACAAGCGTGCACCTGTGAAGAGAGTAATGTAGAAGCAACTGAAGTCTTATTTGGTATTCGGCGTTCTCCGTCTACCTTGCAAGGGACTTGATGGTGGGAAATATAAGATAAAACAAAAATATTGTTATTGTTATTTTCAAAAAAATATATAATGAAATTAATAAATACAGTGCAAATATAATGTAGGGATCCCACCGCATATTTAGATAAGGCCAAGTCCACCATACTAAGTATATGAGCGAATTGTAGTGTTTGAGCAACTAAGTTTTTAATACTGTATTGGTAAATAAAAATATTTTATCTGTCCGTATCGGAGTTGGATATGCACAAAAAGTATACAATGTAAAGCACATTCTATAGTATCGTGCCCGGTGTAGACAGTCCCGCAAGAAAACACATTACGCAAGAATTCGCCCCGCTGTGAACACACGGGCCGTTGCGCCGAGAATGAAATAATTCGTGGTATGGCTAATTGTCTTTTAAGAAAAATACATGTTCTGCATACCAGCTACAGTTAGCACGCTAGTTCGATCATCTTTTATTAGAATATTTTTTTGAATAAAAGATGAAATTACAATAACATTTCAAACCCTTAATCGTATTTATCGTTTAATTTAAATATTTATTGTAGGTTTTATTAAAGTTATCGACGAAAAGCTACGAACCAATGAAACATAACCAACATATTACGATCATTGATTTTACATATAGAAGTACGGAATAATTACCTACACACTTATATCTACATGTCACTTGTGTATGTGGACACGATTCATTGGATCGCATATTTTTGAAATAAAATTTCCTTTGAACAAAAACAATAACAGACAAGTTGCCATAAAAAAAACTATAACGCAAAATTGACATTTAATTTTAACCACAAAGGTGCAAACGCAAAATAATTTTCTCATTACCAGGCCATTGTATGCGTGGTTACGATGCACCAGTACTAGCGAGGAACGAAAAGCGAGATACATGTAACAGAAACTAAAACAGTTAGTGAAAATTACTGTACTTACATTTCAATTATAATTGTAAGCGAGTAAGTGCAGTACCGAGGAGTGTAGTACACTCCCACGGTTCACTAATTACGTTATACGTTCCATCATGGAATACATATTGGCCCCAAATTCACATTAGAAAAACACAATAGTATCTAACTTGTTGATTGCACTTAGAATTACATATAACCAGTATTACTAATTTATAATTTCTGATTTAAAAGTTTAGGGCTCTGATAACTATTTCGCAAATATAACGCCGACGATGTGATACTAATAGCTGACGACATTTCAAAGTATGCAAATCAGTGGTCTTTAGTCCAATAGTATTAATCGCAAGCGAACATAGTTGAAATCGCACGATGTGGCGAGTGACGAAGCTATTACGTTTATCAGCGTTCAGAATCGGACAAAGCGAAGTAAATATAATGACATTACGGTAATTACCGTGAGTGGCGACGGACCACGCGCCACTGGCCACAAATTGGGGACATAATTACGTTTTTAGGTGAAAAAATTAATAAGAGGAAGTTGTTGATGACCACCCATCCACCCAATCTACTCCAGTGCTTTTGTTCCTGACGAGTTCAACTGACAATTAAATCAAAGCTTTTACGCGTCACTAAAAGAATTATTGTGTTTATCTCCACTTGTTTATATGGTTGGTTATCAATGATCTGTTATTACAAAGTGACCATGATCGCTGAACTGGGTGTTGGGGATTTGATGTCCATCCTGGAAAAATATTTCAATGGTGTCTGTTTGTTTAGTAGCAAAAGCTAAATAACCATTATTCTAACTCTATTCCGTCTGTTTTCCTCCGCGTACTTCCTCCGCAATCTACCGATAGGTAGATTATAGCAAGCAAATATTGTCAGCTAACTAAATCGTTATTTCCCATATCAAAAACAACCCCAAAACTCATAAGGAAAGTTAGAACAAACGCGAACAATGCGATCCTCAAACAGCTCGACATAAGACACCATCAAACAACGACTCATGAGATCTTTAACGCGAGCCCCCTACAGGGTGAAGGTTCCAGTCAACGGTCACCTAATATAGATTGATAAGAACTCCCCATACTATTGACTTGGCACTTGTAATCTGTGATAACACCGTTTAGAAGAGCATTTTTCTTCGCCACTGAGGTTAGGGTGCGCGTAGATTAGACGGGAAGTTGCGTTCGAATAATATGTTTGCATTGGTGTTGTGAAGTGTTTATATTGTCAAGTTGTATCGGGAAAGTTTGAAGTTATGTTACATCAGACATGAAATCAATCTTCACTATTTAGAGAGCTCACACCTTTTTCAAACTTGCGATATATAACTTAGAAAAGTCTAGAAGAAACGAAATATTACCATACCTATCTAAATCTGTTATTATTGAGTTATTGAAACACTCACTGTACTATGATCTCACGGTTCTAGTTTAATGTCGTATATCTACGCATATAAATGTATAGCGAATGTCACGACTGTATGAGGAAGGAGGGACCGGCTGGTCATCCACTTCCGCCGGACACAGCGGTCCGCCCCACTTCCTTAACGTACAATCCAGACTAGCCGACCTTGTTTTCACTAACTATTCTTATTACATGTATTCTATTTAATACAAAGGCATGAAAGATGCAATTTTTCATTCTTAATGTCCAACAAGAGTGATAAGTTTCTCTAAGCAATTAACTTGCATTTGAAGATAATGTCTCCTAATTGCGTTAAAATTGTCACAAAGTCAAAGTATTTGAGTAAGATAAGATTTATTTCAAGCCACCGTCTTATAAATAAAATGAACAGTAATATGTTGTGTATATTTATATGACTAAAATGTATAAAACGTAATGTCAATCACAAAGATAAAAGTATATCCGCATATTAGAAACGAAATATTAAATTATTGAAAAAGCATACAAGTACTATACATATTATGTACATCATAAGTTAAGAGTACTATGAACTCATTAATCAAATACCTATATGTAAAAAGATTTACGAAGCTCTGCCATACATCAGGCACGCTTCCTTTAGTGAAACACAACATTATGAATATGATGTTCAACATAACAGCATAGACCCATATAAATGACATAAGATGAACACACGAGCACAATTGGGAACAACAATAAGGGCAGGAAGGGTCAGCGAGCTTCCGGCGGACACAGCGCGGCCCGCCCCAGCTTCCTCCGCTGTGGGCTGTCCAAACCTTACAGATGTGTAGGTTGGAAGAAGTTTAATTATAGTTTTCATTTTAAAATTTCTGATTTGTATCACCAACTAAATGTCTTCAAACAAACTCATATCTTGATACAAAACCTATTTATCAGCAGTAAAAGCGTGATTTAACTGTCTTTTTAAAGCGCAGTATTAGTGCTAAAAATATGTACGTTTCACATCAGCATAGTCACCGACATAGCTCAAAGGATTAGCTCGCTGAGGTGGCAATGGGCTGGGCATATCTGCCGAAGAACCGACAACCGGTGGAGTAGGCGAGTTCTGGAGTGGAGACCGCGGCTCGGCAAACGTAGTGTAGAACGTCTTCTGGCTCGGTAGGATGACGATCTGCGAAAGGCTGCAAGCAGATGCTGTATGCAACAAGCCGAGGACAGGGCACGATGGCGCTCATTGGGGGAGGCCTATGTTCACCAATAAACTGCGATAGGGTGATGATGATGATAATTATAATATCAGCAGAACGTATTATTTTCTTATCTACACCTCCACAAATTCTTAAGCAAGCTTACTTTATTGTAGCTTAAAATATATTGGTTACATATATTATGAACACCTCATCAAGAGCTGTAACAAACTTAATTAAAACACATCTATAACCCATTAAATATAGCCAAAAATCTTTCGAAATACTAACAGCGCTAAATATTGTTGAAGCTAGCAAGACGTACGATCGAACTAGTAGACGCCCAGTAGAGCCAGACAAACTTTGTACAAGCAAAATCTACTACGTATACGAATACACCCAATATTAATCCATCGTGCAAATATAAGCTGCTATATGTATCTATGTACCTGAACATAATATTCCGTATTGAACGGGCTATGTATAACGCCGAGTTGGATCTAATCGAGTTCGCCTCTAAGTTATTCTATTTGAAGACTGGCGACAACTTACAAGACATTTGGAACTAACGACACTACGTAGAATTAGTATTTTAATCCATTGTCATGTTACACAATTGGCATGAGCACATTTGTGAAAGGGTTAGCGGTAAGAACCACATCGACGTATCACTGCCATACGGTATGAAATGATTAGTTTTAATAATTATTACAAAAGCTTCTATTTAAGTGCATTAAAAATAACAAATTTGAAACAAAAACCTGACAATACCGGAGGAGACATTTCCATTCGTTTTAAATCATCTGTTTCTAAAACAAACATTTAAATCATGAAACAAACAGTCTGAAATGGCACAGAGTGTCACGCTTTTACGGAGCGATAAAAACATTTAAATGCCATCTGCTTATTTACGAATGTAATTAAATGTTTTTAAACGTATTGCCAGTTTTTTAAATCGACGTAATGAAAGTGAGAAATATGAATTTACGTTTCTACGCAGAGATCGTGTCGTGCCCTATAAGAGGCTGTCTACCTGCAGATAAACCCGGTACTGTGAAGGCGACAAGTTGGGCGTTGAATCTGTGGGTATCCTAGCAACTTGTCTTATTATACCCGGCCGTAATTATACCAGTGTTTGAATACGACACACGACCGGATTTTTGCATTAGGGAAAGGCGTAAACAACGTGGAGCTTAATAACAGTTAGATAGGGATTGCTGTTTAGTTTAAAAAAAAGTTCTTTTAGGCTGATCCTGAACCAAAACTTCAATACAATTTAGAATTATAATTAGCAGTCGCTTAGTGCTTTATAGAATGCAGTGAAAATTACATATCAATAGATTGCACTCGTATATAATAACTACTCGAGTTATTTTCAAATGTTCATTCTTGTGAGATAGTGATATTCGAAATTTTCACATAACTACCTAAACCCGCAACGCAAATGTTTTCCGTTACCGTCGATAATAGCGTACAAGCGCCGCTGCAATGTTTATCTTTATTTATTTACGTGTTAGCGAATACATTGCCATAATGCATCTCTTTGATCCGCGCCACACTACCCCCGACATGCAAATTCGAACAAAAACAAGGGTGTCCAAATGCTCTTAATGCTGAAAACGCCATTAATATTTGAAATAAACTCGATATAAAAATATTCAAATCGGGACCACTCAGGCTTAAGCTGTTTGAAGAACTGCTTTATCTGAGAACGCGTGCCTGGGAACCGCTTCTTGTGTTTTAGCGTCTTAATGATGTCGCATATATTGTCACAAATTTTGTCCTATTACTTGCTTACTCGCATTAAACTATTAACAAAATACATAATACGTATGTAAAGATAAAACATTAAACTGAATTAGATAAGAAATGATTACTTTCGTATGTTTTAATATTCAATATCTTCGATTTTCAGTGACGATTGACAAATAGGAATTATTAACTAATTTCTGTAAGTAAAGAGCAATATTGTCCACGCATAATCAGTGTAGTCAATTACTTTGTATCAAACAAGTATTTCGTTAGTATTGCTTTCGTCAAAAACTACGTACACAAATTCCTCAATCACGAGGATCCGTTTGTCTGGTCGCGGCCGATAAAATCTATTAGTGGTACGAAAGGGGAGAGTCATTAATATGCCGCATCACGCGCGATTCGTACGCAAACGCGTAATCTTTTTATCGCCGAACAACGCCGTGTCGATGTCGATGGAGCGTCACGCACATCACTGAGCCGCGCTAGTGACCTCTATCGGTATAACTACGCAACTTGTTGGCGTACGAAACTGCTCATTCCTTGTATTGGTCAATTACCCGCGTTTGACCAAAGAAAGGTTTTAATGTGAACTTGTGGGTTGTGTATTTTAATTTACTGTCTCTTACTTGTCTGTACTTAATAAAATGGTTGCAAGTGCGAGTGTTGATCAAGAGTCCCTAGAAACGTGCCCTGGAACGAGCAAAAGTATTATTGGGTTTTTCTAACATGAAATTCCTAGTAGTAGGTAGGTCGGAATCTACTAGTAGCTCGGAGGAGTGATGATATGTTATTTTAGTAAACCATATTAATTTGAAATTAAAAATAAATGTATTGCTTCAAATATTATAGCTAAACAAAAAGATATGTAGGGAGCCTTTTCTCTCTGAAGTATTACAACACACGCGTGCTTGTCTGCTTTGTCGTCGGCATTTTAAAAACGTTGTCTTAAGAATATGCGCTGCTTATTTGTGCTTAAAATAAAAAGTCTGTCGATTCAATTTTTAATTTTATTCATCTGTTATCATTAGAAATATATTCGTATCGTTTTAATTAAAGTATATTTAATCATATTATGCCACGCTTAATGATATTTAATGATGGTATCATTGCTGTTTAAATGGTTGGACCACAGCTGGGGAAAATCCATACTAATAATAAAATTCATTTGAACTATTATTGAAAACTGAGAACAACAAGACAAAAATTGTAGTGTTCATTGCGAATAAAAGGCGTAAGAACACTGAAACATTTTTTATGTTTCGTTGTCTCAATTTAAAACATTACACACTCCGTAATAGCGCAAATATCTTTCTCTAAAGGACAAAATATTTTCTATTGGAAACTGCACATAGTCACAAGCATGGCACCGCATAGAAAACGGGTTGACTCACGTTTCCTTAAACATGTTGAAATTAAATACTAAAACAATAACATAATAACGAAGCGATCCCACCCATGGCTAACTTAACTAGTGTTCGATATACGGGCAAATGAGAAAGCCAAGCTCAACCAAAAGATCAATAAGCAGACGATATGAGAGGCATAGCTACACACATATCTAGCAATAGTGGAACGATGTCTGCCCATAATATTCTTTGGGGTGCATCTCATTTTGCTAAGAACCTGCCTTTGTCAACAAAGTTGGGGGCACAAAAATCGATACCGGCCCCAGCAGCTCGATCAGGCCGCCTGTCTTCCGTAATCTGTATCTCAATTTAAAATTTTGAATTTCGAATTCTAGTTCATGTGGTCGGGTTGCAGAATCTGTCAACTCGATACCTACATACATAATTGTAACTGTAACTTGACTATTAAATTGCCTAAGTCTCAATAAGATAGTATGGCTAGTAATAGTACTTAGATATTGAATGCTTATTTATTAGTTGACTCTCGTAAAAATTATCTAGTAAGCAGTTACCATTCGAGGCCCAGACGCATATTTTTAAACTTAATTTAACAGTGTATTGCAATTTGCCAGCACGTTTCTTTTGTAGGCGATTCTAGTTACCTACGGTACCACAGTTTGTGAGACATCAAAAGTGATTGTGGATTATATTATAACTAAGATTAAATGTTTGATTTGTCTATTTTTATATGAACGTAAACTTGTTAGAATTTTAAAATTCTTGAGAAAAACAATTATAAAACAAAAACGAAATGGAACTTAGATAAAAACAGTGCATTTATTAAATGATTTCGTATGAAAATTAAAGTTTTATTAATAAAAATATGACGTAAAATAACAGTGCAGTATAATTGTTTATTAATTGCCTTTATCCGTCGCACGGAGAGACTTATAGATGAAAGGAATCTAGACTCCCATTAACTATTATATTAAAACCTGGCTTACAATTATTGGCAAATTTATGACGTCAATTAAAACTAAACGATGTAATTGATCGAGAAAAGGTGAGACGTTAATAACGCTCAGTGGAGAGATAAAAAAATGTCGAACAACAGAAATTATACTCATTAGCTAATCTTTGTCTTCATTCTTCGATTGACAGCAAGATACTGGAAGGTTATGACGGACTGATTTTTACATATCCTATAAAAAGTTTGAATATTTGACAATCAATAAAAGTATTCGGTAAATAATTATCAATTTCCATTTTCTAACGTGAACGTCCATCGAACAATTATTAGGAGACCTTTGTTAACAAGAGCCAGCAAACGCCCGGCGAATTTAAATCAGTGCCGCTTGCTTTATTACGTCGATATGTAAATTTTGTACAGCGCCACTACCCTTATAAAGACCCTGTTTGAATTGAAAATTTTGCCGGCGAGACGCGGCACAGCCAGTGTTGCCACGTCTTTCAGTGAAACCACTTCTGTTTAACGCGGAAAATACGTAAAAAAACACACAAACAGTCCGAATACATCGTTTTTAACATACCTACTATATTGATATCATAGTCCAATCTGTGATACAACGTACACTGTTGTCTCGTAACGAAACGTCAATGTGACAGCGCGGGAAAGAGATGGCGAATCCGTAAGTAAACAAACGTCAAATATAGGTTATAGTGCATTTTATCTGTGATATCAAATGTTCATAAGTAAAACTATTTATAATTCAAACTTTGAAACATACATTATTATAGTGATCATTATTGATAGTAAATATTTCTTTTTAGATACTGAGTGTATAGAATTAAATAGATCCCACTGTTGGACGTAGATTTTGCTTTACATATAGTTCAGGAAAAGCAGGAGCATTAAGCTTATGGCAGAAAGTTTGTGCTATTTAAGAACTTTTGATAACTTTTATTTATCAATGAGAAAAACATAAGTCAACGGATCATTATTGAAGAATGACTATACTATTAGCAAACTTTTATGCAATACCAACTGTTAACTAATAGAATCATTTTCCTTACGTAAACACTACAGTAATATGTGATTACTTTTTTAAGTCAAAGCCTTAAAGCAATATAGCGCATGCGTGTTTGCATTGACTTTGCTATTGTTACTATTCTAATGTTTCCGGGTTCGATTTCCGCCGAGTACGCGTACCTACTGTCGAACCTTTGTTTTCCAACGGAGTACGTGCACGTCGCGACAAATTTGTAGGTATTTGTCTGTGGAGTCATATACAAAAGTAGGGCACGAAGTATTGTTATTACTACTTATAGTTCGGAAGGATGTTTTTTGTTAAGGTAGAAATACTCCCCTACCTATCACCGAAGTTCTATGACATAGATTTTCAAGGTATGCGTGATAAAGCACTACTAACCTGGCAAAACATTGACAATTCCTCTGATCGCGCACATGTCCAATGATAACGGTGACTACTTACCGTCAGGTAGCCCGTCTGCCTGTTTCCCAAATACAATTTATGTTTTAAAAGCTATCATATTAAGTTCCATACTCGTCTAAATAAGTTCCTATAGCCGCGACACAAAGAGGTAGATTTAATTTCGAGGAGTGACCTCATCAAATGCCGTCGTCGGAATGCGTTATGCCGTCAGCGACGTGACACCGCGGTACGTCGTCCTACTTAACGTAGAGTTCGCAACTGAACGGTTGCTATTACAATCCATTGCTTGTATCTAATATTATCAATAGTGAAATAACTTCATTTTATTTCCAAAAATGTAATGTAACCTTGCAATCATAATTAATAATTTGTTCTTGATATAGGTACTACATAATACATATTATAACAAAATATTTTCAGAATTATGCATTGAGATTCCACTGCACCCCAGAAATGTAAGACATAAGTCGTCGCTATAAGAGTATTTAGCTGACGTTAGTGTTCAAAGAATAGAAAGTGCTGCATTATAGCAACAACAGGTGGAAACACAAATCTTGCCTCAATGAATCCGAAACAGTGTTCTGGACAGTCGTCGAAAGAAATCAAATTAATAAAAATTCTTATTTGATTATCTTCATCGTAACAATAATGAGATAACTTATTTTATTCGTCAATGTACTATTATGTTACGTCATAATCACGTCGCTCTGACATTTTTAAAGTTACAAATGTTACAAAGCGTTCTATTTTGGGCCGTGTTATCTGCGCGTATCGCAGCAGGCGTGGTGCAGGTACTACCGGTTCGAGTTAAGCGACAAATATATACGAAGATATTCGACTGACGTTTTTCTGCTGACGACGATCTTGTATTAAACTACCAGAAAATCCTATTATTTCTTTATATTACGTTCAGTCTGCATAGTATTGTTTTTGGTCATTAGGTTGTCTTTCCCCCAGGGAAACTATTTATCTAATTAAATTATCACATTATTATCATCAAATATCATGAACCTGTCAATCTACTGCTGGACATAGGCCTCCCCTAATAATTAAGAGTGATGAATCCGGGTTAACGGTTGCAGAACACAATTTCTCGCGCAGTCTACGCATCTGCCCCTCGGTGATCATAGCTTTTACCTGTGCTTAGGTAGACTGTGCTATACCGTGAAAAGCTGGTCGCGAGACCTGCGTTTGTTGGTTTGCTTGGTCTCCTAAAATAAGAGTTTAGAAACCCTTATACCCCCATGCTAGTTAATTAACTGTAATATATAATTAAACTATACTAGTATAGAACGTAGCACTAAAATGTATAACCGCAGATGTAAATGGAAATAATTAAACAGATTGTTTTTTTTTCACAATGTTTTTGTCCATTCGTGTTTTCGTTTTTACGATGCTATGTGATCAATTAGTTAAATATTATATAACATTGTCCAATTGCAAGTCAACAATTCGATAGCCTACCGTTTCTCGCCTGCGCTGCAACAAGGCCAACAAGTCTGTAGCGTCATACATTTTTATCATAACATCAGTCAAGATTAAGATATCATAGAAAATAATAAAGTTTCAAATTGATTCTTTTGTACATTGAGTTGATCGTAATGACTATATAACTCATGCGTAATCACACTACTCATACAAGTTTCGCAATAAAAAATCTGGTAGATAACACACCACATACTCTCACTTCTAGCTCTATTCGGACCACGCAACGTTCTTATACCTCAGCTCATACACATGTAGGCTGTCTCAGTTACAGAATATAGCCTTAACCATGGAAATTTTCTGAGCTAAAACCATTTTCCATTTCCAAGCACTTGTTTTTGTCTCTAAGGAAAAGTATAGTGTTTCTGTTTGAAAAAGCGAGCACACGAGGACACCGAGCCAACTGTTTTATTTGTAGTAAATGCAAACGTATAATGTTTGAAACGAAAAGCGGGTACACGAGAACACAAGGCCTCCTGCCTTATTTATCGTGAATTCTATCGTATTTAAGATTAAACACAAGCTTTAATTAATAACCTCAATAAAAAAAGTCCTGTACATTCTAGTAGCCATTCGAGACGAGTTTTATATTATTTCAAAACACGCTGATGCATAAGTAAAATAATAATTGTTATTTTTATTTTATTATTATGCCAGCTTCCTTAAGGTGTAAGCATTGAGAAACGAGTGCCAAATATCTCTTGGATGATAGACCTGACACGCATCTTCTACAATCATAATTCTCTTTGTACATGCTCGCTATTTATGGAAACTTCTAATTCCCCTCATCAGTCGGAATATAAGTTAAATATAGCAATAAATAATGAAGTTAAGATGCCATTTACGTTTTAATGGAATAACCGATAACGGTTGTGATTTTGTAACTTTAATGGAACCAATCTATTACAAGACCAGAGCAAAACACGTGTTTCATTTACTTAACAAATGCCTACTCAAAGTACCTAAAACATAGACTTGGCAAAATTTATATCAATAAGCGTGCAACCGCGAACTGTCAGTTAATGAAGCACTCGGCGCGGGGATAATTTTCAGTCATTAGGAGTTCCACCCTTCCCTACCCTTGCGGGGTGCCCACCGTGCTATACAAATATCGCAAGCTGCAGTTATTTAGTACACTTCATTAATAAATTGGAAAAGTTACTGCTGAAGCAGAATCGGGGGTTAGATCTCAGAAAAATTATTATTAAATATTTGATTTCCAACCAATATGTCCAATGGGGACTCTAGGCAAATCCCTTTTGGATGAGGACTACATCCAGCAGTGGATTGAGACTGACGGGTGATGATGACGAGCAATATTTGTGTGACAGCACATGTAGGTATTTTCCCTATATGAACGCAAAAACTAAGTACCTACCTAAGGTTATCAGTGGTGTTGTTCGTGTGAAATAACCCTTTGCGGAGATGACCTAAGATTTTGATAACTAAATTTTAAAACAACGATTAACTTATAAGTCGAACGGAAGCACCACAACTCACAGTCCACACAGTGACAAAAGGCTATGGACCGGTGGACTATTCACTCGTAGCCTGGCGCCAACCCAGCTTACCATTAACAATATGTCGCTCTACACAAATGATACCTGGACTATGAAGAGTAACTGCAGCATAAGTGACTATTTACCACAGATATATCAGAACTTTTCAATTCATTCCGAGGAATTTCGAACTCTCTTAAAGTTGTTATAGAACTGGTAACTAAGTTCTTTAACTACTTACAACGTGACTGCCGTTGACTACACTTTAATAAGTGAAGTTAAACGCTCATGAAGTCTTGTAGCATTAAAACGTTGTTACAGCTTTGAAAATGTATTTCATGGGAGTGAAACTTGAAGGCCAATAAACTCTACTTAATATTTTTACAAAGTACACAGATCACAAATAAAGATGAATTCCTTGGAAGTACCTGAACTGCATCTGCTGCTGCTGCTAAGCCGCAGTGCCAGCATTGTAATGTTTCGGTCTGGTAGGTGCAACGTTTACGATAATTATTTAGGTAAATTTTAATAGACGAGACACACTGACCTGAGGTACCTCATGAAATGAGATTTCATGTGTAAGATCGGTTTCAAGATTAGTCTCATCCGATGTGTAGATACATACCTATGATCACAGAACATCATGTATTTATTTGTTTATAATATATCATGAAAAACCCTTTTTTCCTCATGAATATTATTAATAAAAACTTAAATATTGTCACTAATATATTATAGATATAGGCAGCTACTATACATACCTATGTCAAAGTACTAAAAACTAGGTATATATATAGGTATATAAGAATATACATAGGAGGTGTTTCAAAGTATGAAATATAAATTTCACAGGTCTTAGACAATATTCAAACAAAACTTTAGTCATTTTTGTTTGATAAATTAACAATGGTAAATAAATAAATTTAGTGTATTTTGGTTTCGTAAATAATTTCAAATGGTTTCAGTTATATGTGTAAATTTTATAAAATCTACTGAGCTGCGACAAGAAATTTCCCATCACACTTGGAAATTAAATTAGGCAAGTACCTATAGCTGGAGAGCTATTGAAAAATTACTCAAATTGCAATCGGCGCAGTCCCTTGTGGACTAGCTGGCAACACTTGCAACAATGGCTGGCTATTAACACATCCAATCGCCACTCCATCATCGAACACGTCTTAACTTGCACCCCCGGAGCCTCAGGGCACCGATTACCATAACAAGCCCCCATTACGCATCTACGGCACAGCATAGCACCACCAATTTAACTTGCAACCCCCCCAAATATTACAGAACCTTAACAGCGACTGATAAAGTTGGAAATCGAATAACAAAGTTGTGACAAGGTCAAGCGGGGTTGTCATCTCTTTTGTTACTCTGAAAACTAGAATTTGACAGACGAATGCTTCGTTTGTCAATTTCTATCGATTATTCACGGTGGAGTTGGTCGCCGGCGGCTACTCCGGGCCCGGCTAGGTATTTTTCGGCGCTAACTAGATAACAAGTGGTTTTAAATTGGAATTTACATAATAATGCACGGGTTGGGGTGGTGTAATCGCGTTGCAAGGGTACACGACGCGTTATACTCAGTATGTGGCAACGTTGAAGTTGTAGTTGCTTTGAAATAGAAGTACAATTCTTAATACAGCATGTTTTACTTGCAATTGGAATAGAGTATAAAAATTAGAAACAACAGAAAATATACCTAAGTGGCATAATCCTTTAAAATTGTTTTTTCCTATCGTCGTTATTATTCGCATGCAACATCGTTAGGTATGTATTATTTAAAAAAAACATTTAAGGTGTAAGCATTTCATTTTTCTAAAATTTTAGTATGGATACATCTCGCTTTCATAATATATGATTAAATTAAGCATTTATCTACTTTTCTTAAATCATCTATTCTGCTAATTATCCTTTACCCCACATTCTAAGTATCACATCCAAAAAAAAACATTGTAAAAGTGCTTGCAAAAACCACAACTCACTGAGATAGGCTGCGGCCACATTACCTCAATATGAAGCTTGTTAAAATAAAGCCGCGCACAGACCGTGGGACGTTTAAAAAAACACCGGGCGAGCGCCACGTGCTGTAAATTATCAATATCCCATGATAAAACAAACGGCCGCTGTTTGCGCTGCCCGCTTGTTTTTAAACAAAACTCTGGCAACACAGCCACGCTGGCTCCATTATACAGTTGGATAGGTTTCGGGGAAGCTAGAGGAACAGGCACCGCACTGTATGTTATAAATGTTACGTACGTTGCTATAGGACAGTACATAATATAAATTGCTAATGCTAGTACGTCACATAATCGCAATTTTCATTACAGTGCACGGAAAATATGCATATGTTTGTCATAGTTTTAATAACACTAGACTTGTTAATATGGGATAAGCAGTACTGTCTTTGAAATGATAAACAAATGCATAGGTTAACTGATGTATGTCGCTCTTATTAATGAAACTAAGGACTCCTGCAACATTTCTTTCTGAATTCAATTTCTACTTGCAATTTGCTAATAATAGAAATGCATTCATATGTTCGTTAATAATGGATACATTAACGTAATACGTCACGTCGTCATCATCGTAGTCATGTCATGTCATCACATCTGTCTAGACATTCCTAAACAAGCAATTACCATTTTATATAAATAATAATAAATAATAATAATTAAATGAGCACAGAATTGAGAAGAGATCATTATTGGCTATGGTAATACTAGACGAATTATTTATCACGAGCCAGGGTTTCCTTTCTTCAAACAAATATTATTGTAGTAAGTTGCCAATTTTCAAGAGCATGATTATTTATACTTTCTTTTTTATTTTATATTTCTCAACATACTTTCTCTTTGATAGCTACATTGTTTTTGTTATTTTCCAAGGGTATGTTTTTACGGATGAAATGGCATAAATATTTTTTTATAGGTACCTTTTATGTGTTAATACCGTCTTGTAAGTAGTAGATATATGTGGTAATAGATTGCACGTAAACAATAGTAAATAAATTTATTTCTATATACCGTTACGTGTGCCATTTGGCTGAGTGGCAACATTGTGAGTTGCCAAGCGATGACTCAATTGGAGCGATAACCGATGTCTTCATAGTGGTCATTTTTAGCTGACTCCGAATAATCGGAAAATGTACAAATGGAACTAATGTCACTTATAATTCTATTATTTAAAATTTTATTGCGTTTAAAATTATTTTATGACTATGTTATGACCGACTGACTTATCTCATGTATGTTCATATGAATTATGTCCGCAAGCTATAAAACAATAAATAAAAGAAAACTGTGAATTGAATATTTTTATGTAAGTTTTCGTGGTATACTCTGCTCAGTGTCTAAAATCCTTTAACTATAGGAAACGAATAAAAGTTTATAGTGTGTTACGCATGACATCATACGATAAGTTAATTTGATTATTGTTATACATGATTATGATAAAAATATTGGATGTTGTAACATTTAATTCAAAACAATTCAACTGAAATTTTCACGTTATTATACAAAGCATTGCTTCAAATTTTTATATTACGACATATATAAATAATTTAAGTTGAAAGAAACATAATTCGATACTTTAAAATATAAAAATAAATCATAGAAAAATGATATTATTAATAAAAGCCAAACAAAAATTGTTAGCAGAGCGTGGTTTCGATCCACGGACCTCTGGGTTATGGGCCCAGCACGCTTCCACTGCGCCACTCTGCTTACGATGTGATGTACGAAATTACATCAGATAATCTAACGGAACGTTTCTATTTTCACAATACGAAACACGGTTGCAAAATACATATTAATCACACACAATTAGTTCATTATATCACTAACACACAATTAATTATAATAATGAACTCGTTTTATAATTTTAAGCCGTTTGAATAAAAATTGCACATTACCGGCACGCAAGTATTGAAACAAAATGTTATATACCTACTAACAACAAATCAAAATTTAAAGTTAGGTTTTAAGTTGAATATATAAGTACGATATGTTTGCATTCCTTAATGGAACTATTATATAATAAATATAACATATTAAAGAATAGTTACGGAAACCAACTACATTTTAAAACCAGTAAATTAGTAGAACATATGTACGTAAGTGCCAGCCAGTGGTAGCCTAGTGGTTAAGAATTCAGCCTCTCATTCCGGGGGTCCTGGGTTCAAATCCATGGCGCGCA
>DWME01000934.1:0-28291 GCA_018244795.1 Parelbella ahira ahira
CGGAAGATACCTCGCTATGGAGAAGAAGCGGCGAAAGAAACTCCATAGGTGTGCTTAAGCATCTTTTCAAATAAGTAAAAGTGTGTCGAGAGTGAAAATCGATGTAGTGCTGAATCATACAGCATTGTATCAATTTCCTGTGGAAGCGGATTAGTGTAAAGAAAATCTATTCTGCATAATTGTCATGGATTTCCGCAAACCGCCTTGGTCGAGCGGTTGCAAGCACGATTGCTGATCGGGAGGTTCTGGTTCCCAACTTTTCCTTTCACTGCTCTGCTCCTATTGCTTGTAGCGTGATGAAAAGTATACTATAACCAGCTCAAGAGTATGAAAAATAATTTTACCAAGTTTCGTTAAAGTCCGTCGAGTAGTTTTTGTTTCTATAACGGTTATGCAGATAGACAGACAAAAATTTTATTGATTGCATTTTTGGCATCAGTATCGATCCCTAATCACCCCCTGATAGTTATTTTGGAAATATATTTCATGAAAAAAAAGAGACCTCTCTATAGATTTATTATAAGACAAATAAATAATAAAAAAAAAAAAGTGTAGATAGATGGAAGATAGATTAATAGAATGCCTGAGATTCTTCTCAATGCGCGATAGATGGCGCTACTTGTTTCATTTATATTAATTTAAGATTATAAAATGTACCTAATTACAATAGTAATAAATAAATGAATACATTATTTTTCGAATTTTTTGATATTTGCGATATTCTCTGATTCAATAACAAGTTATATTGACATGCTGATTTAAACTTCAATTTCTTACTCTCAATTATTTTATTCAGTCAGTGGAATTTTTTTGTAAATAATATAAATATAACGTTATATCAGTTGTTATAAACTATATGAGTCACTGATACTTTATAGTTTTTAGGAAGTACCAACTTTACAAATGTTAAGATTTTTCTTTTTTCCGTCAATATTATACGGTCAGATTCACTGATACTCTATAGTATAGTTTACTAAAAGAAGTACCTATAGTGCGCGCAAGATAACTTTGCGCGTGACGGGTGGCTTAGTTAATGTTGCCAGATTATGCCAGTATATTTTACCCACGGTTTACCTTTCGTTCAAATTAAATCGTAATAGTCATGTCAAAGAAATTAACTATTTAATTGAAACGAATAATTTTAATGAGACGAATATTAAGATTAAGAAGTGCAATAATATATACATATACCTGTGTATATTTTAAATAATATCAAATACAATTAACAATATCAAAATGTTTATTTAAACTGAAAGTTAATGTTAAATATTGTTATAATGATTTTAATAATTATAACAATCGCAAGAAATAAAATAAAATTGCAATAAAACTGATGATCCGATTGAAAATATACTTACAAGATGTAAGAATTAAATCTTCTATTAAGTACCTAAATAATATTATCTGTTCAACATAAAGTAACCAAATGAGAAATAAAAGTCCACGGTAACTTTTAATTCTTTTATTGAATATTTCGTACTTTTAATAAATTTTGTATAAGAATGATCTTTTAATGGATTAACACCTTCCATTTGTATATTATCTTCATCCGAACATACGCTCGAGTTTTCATCAGAAGAGTCGGATGTTTCGCCTGTAACATTAATTATAAATTTATCCATTTCTACATCCACTAGTCTATCCGACTCTGACAATTTGAGAATTAATGATGATGCTAAAAATTGAATAATAAAACCAGAAAACGGGGAGATTTTAATGGTATGGCAACCCTAAAAAGTACCTGTTAAATATACGACGCGAGCTCTAACTTTGCAAAATGGCACTGTTGGCGCGTTATTGTCTCTTTCTTCTTCACAAGCTCGTTTGACCTTCTAAATAATATCCCGGCCAGCATTTTTAATCACTTTCGGCATATCGAAGGCAAAAAATTACTTCACAAACGAATAATAAAAACGGAGCACAGCAGACTTTGTTGACACCTGACGTAACGACAAAATGGCGGCACACAAATTAGTTCCGATTTCGGCCGCGCGGTTGAGATTTCATTTTTTCTGTCAAATACGGTTAAGAATTTTTGGGAGAATCACAAAACGTGAGCTAGCATATTTCACTTACTTATATTTTTTTATATTAGTGAGATATTTTCAAAAATCAAAATTATTTGAGTAAAAATGAATATTATCTACTAGAAAACTTGTTTAAATGTGCTGAAATTAGAAAGAATAAATTTTTATCGACGATTGAATTGAGCAATTTCAAATGGGCTCTGTTTACAGATTTAGTACCTTGGTAGCTGTACGCGCGCGCACGCGTTCACACATACATGTGTTTGAACGCATACTTAACGGCGTGCCGCTGCCGCGGCACTTGATGGTAAAATTGATTCCGCGTTTAAGCAATGTCAACATTATTCACTGCGTATTAAGTCCATTTCTAACAACAGCTGAGTACACTTCAACTTGACTTAAGATATTACAAAATTGTCTTGTTTCAAAGACGAAAAGATGTAAAATTGAGTACGTATCTCGCGTAAAGTATCTCATTATCTTCAATAGCCTCCGTCACGCACTTTGACGCTGCTTCGACGCAATTATCCACACCGTACAATACACTAACAGATTAAATTTTTGTAAATTACGGTTTTCAATATAACTCCAAATTTGTATTTGTACATCAAAGAGTTATCGCCGATAGAAGTTTAATATCTATTCGCGTCCATTGTCTGTCGGTTTGATCGACTCGCTAAAACGAAATTATTTTATTAAACGTGGATCTGAAAGCAAGAATATTTCGTAAGATTTATAACGTATTAGTAGTTATATTTGTATTTTAGAAAAACAGCAGTATGTACCTTTACATGGTAGCACATCACAAAAAAAAAACCTTTGTCACGTCGTTGAAGTGGCAAGAGACTTCGTACGAGCATTAATAATTATAATGTATTCAGTTAGTCAATGTCTGTCCAAAGGTAAAATTATATTTGCTCTCTTCCTGCACCACACTGGCAGCGAAGTTGATATTTAAAATTAATAAGTACAAAATGAACATTTCGAACGTCTGCCAAAACTACAATTCACTATTTCAGAATTGTACGCCGTCTGGAGTTTGATTCGAACTTCAAACGGCAATAAATATTGACTCTTCAATAACAACGCCTGCTAGCATCTCAACCCCAACAAACATATTTATTTATTTATTTACTACATAACTTAAGACTAGCATTACAGGCCAAGCCTAATTCGCTAACCTAGTTCCTTCATTACAATATATTATTATTATCTACGTATTACACACTACAATATGTGCCACCTTTGTAAACTCGTTCAGGATGTAACAACGTAACATCACGTCTGTAATCTCCGAAAGGGTAGGCAGAGGGGTGTAGTATACTCCCACGTTTCACTAGTTACGTTTAAGTCTCATGGAATGGGTGGTAAGCCTATTGCCATACACCGTGCACAATTCCAGAGTCCCAGTTACTACTAGAAATTTTAAATTAGAAAAATCCAATAGTACCCGGACCTGGGATTTGAACCCAGGACCTCCCGATCGGCAGTCGCGCTTGCAACCACTCGACCAACGAGTCGTATTTACAGTCATATTTGGATATGTATCGTTATATGGCATTAACACCGACATTATTATTTCCATTGTCAATATGAGCTTTAATACGACTTAGTTTGTCGATTATATGACCCGCGCTACGTTGGAGCTGAATATTTACTGATTTATCGAGTGGTTCTAAAATGCACACTGCCCCTAAAAATACTACTGTCTGCATATTTTCTGTATCCGCGTATGTTTCATATTGAACGAAAAATATGCATGGAATTTTGAAGCCTTCAGGTATTCAGTTGGACGTGAGCATTAAACCAATTCAATGTTCAAATTTTACATACCCCACTGGCTATGAATTCCACGGCGGATCTTACTCGTTATTATATTCAATGTATTAGGTCCTTACATATGAAATACGTTTTGATGAACTGGCCACTTTCACCTCAAATATACCTCAGCTAACTTAAAACACCTCAAATAGGGTTTGGTTTAGAATTCTAAATTCAAATAAATTTCAAATTTAGACTAATGTATAGATATTAAGAATACTACCGGTCTTTGTTGCATATCAGTAAGGATCCTTAATTCAATAATCGATGTAATAGCGCCCCATCTAGCTATAATCCTTAACCATTTTATAAAATGTGGTGAGTTTCCTGATTTAACGAAGCATAGTAAAGTGGTACCTTTATGTATATCGAGTAGTATTACGAATCCCACGAATTATAGACCAACATCTGTATTACCTGCCTGTAGTAAGATATTTGAGAAAATAATTTTAAATCAGCTCTTGGACCACTTTATGAAAAACGACTTATTGCATAATAATTAATCAATTCGGTTTTACTAAGGATCGCTCTACAACAGACGCGGGAGTAAAACTTTTTAAGGTTGTCGTTGGTGCTTGGGAGGACTCACGGGACACACTAGGCGTTTTTTGTGACTTGTCCAAAGCATTGACTGCGTCCAGCATGAAACATTGATCAGGAAACTCAGTCATTATGGCGTTATAAATGCCGCACTCAAGCTTCTGACTTCTTATCTGAACGATAGAACTCAGAGGGTTGAAGTAAATGGTAAACGATCTTCTGGGTCGGAAGTCCAAATGGGTGTTCCTCAATTCTCAATGTTACACCTATTCCTATTTTTAATTTATATTAACGATCTACCATTCATGGCAGAGAATAAACACGAGATAGTATTGTTCGCGGATGATACCTCCTTAATATCTCAAATAGCTAGAAAATAAAGTAATTATGACGACATGCACAGTATTCTCGCTTCTGTCGTTCATTGATTCAATGTAAACAACTAATTGCTTAATAATAAGAAAACTATTGTATTAAGTTTCTACCACCAAATGTTAAACAAGTTGACATAAAACTAGAATTGGACGGGGAGGGATTGAACCTGGTAGACAACGCGGTTTTTCGTGGAATAACGATAGATTCCAAACTACAATAGGGACCCCATATTTCTCTCTTGGCGAGCAGACTTAGTCCTGCAGTCTATGCTGTAAAGAAAATACGTTCTTTAACTGATGTTGACACTGCTTGCTTAGTATAATTTAGCTACTTTCACAGTGTGACGTCCTATGGTATCTTACGTCACAGTGTGACGTCCTATGGTGGGGTGATGCAGCGAACGTCAACAAAAGGGCTATTCGCGCAATTTATAATATAAACTGTAAAGATTCTCTTAGAGCAAAATTTTTAGAAATAATTATACGAGTACTTACTTTGGCATCGCATTACATTTATGAAAATATGTTGCATGTTCATAGAAATAAATGGAAGTTTCCTACGTTTAAGAAATTACATTAGTCAAATAATAGTGTCATACACAACGGCCACAGACTAGCATTCCCTAAATGGTACATAAGACAAGCCATTCAGTTATTGGTATGTCTGTTAGAATTTACAATAAAATACCTCAACATATTCAGTCCCTGCCTTCACAGAGATTTTAAAAAAATGACGCAAGTCCTGTGCCGTAAGGCTTATTATGAAACCAAGGACTATCTAACTGACAAGGAGGCCTGGGACTGAAATATCACCACTACGCTGTCTTTAATACAATTAGGTAAAAGTAGATATAGTTAAATTCAACTGCTTTTGTAAGCTGTTGGCAGCGGACTGATATTGACACACGATATCTGTTACGTGTGTTCTCTGGGGTCCCAAAGCTATACAGCAATGTTAATAACTTGTATGACAATTTTTTTTTAAAGAGTGTCGGGAGTTTTTCCCCGGCCTTTTTTTCCGGTCTACATAAGCCTAAAATAGGCGTTCAAAGCAAATATAAATATATAAATAATTCTACTGTTCGATAAGATACGTTATGAGGGTCATTAAGTGTGTTTATATACCTTATATTGAATTAAAAATTTTGAATTAGAATTAGAATTTGAATGGTGAAAGAGCACAGATAGTAATGGTACATACATATTTCGATTGATTGAATATATCATTTTATAATTTTTTTCCGTTCATTTTCTCCGAATAAAACGTTATTTTCATATGTAAGCAACTAATAGTTTTTGTGTTATAGTCTATGACTCTTAAAAATATTACAGAGTAATATAAAAAAATTGGAAATCCAAAACTAAACCTTTATTTTGTTACATGTTACAAAAGTCTAAGGATAATAGCTCGTGTAATACATTCAAATTATTCATTTTCTTATCGCAAAACTTTGACGGAATAAAATGCCAGAGAAAAAGAAAACACATTGAAAAGGTTAAAAAAAGCAGCGCCGCTGGTCGTTCCGCGCGGCGAGCCGCCGCCGCCCGGCCGCCCGGGGGCCGCGCGCCACCTGCGCGCTTTATAGGCGATCGTGTAATAGTAGAAACAACGAAAATGGATGACACGAATGGAATGACAATAGTTTTACAAAAATTAACATATTGTTACGAACGATATCTCGAAAGTTCGCGGTTCGCAATGTATTGCGTATACCTAGGTATACATATAAGAATATTGCTACGAACGTATCGAGAAACTCCGCGTTGTTGATTATGTTTAAACATAGCTATACGTATAAGAGTATGGTTCCGAGCACACCTAGAAACTTCGATCGTCGGTTTTGTATGGAAAATATTTAGATGATTACTTGACACGACAGGCGAGATCGAACCTTACCATTATTTAATGAATTAAGGTCGGTTATCACTTGGCGTCCGGAGTTGTTTGCAATAATAATACGGCAGGCGTGTGGACGGACTCGCTTTCTGGAACGTCGTTAACCTTGCGCGATTTATCCAGAAACCTTTACACACTACCTATATAAGCCGCGTGGGCGCAGCAATGTGACACAGTACAATTCAGTACGGTTTTAGAAGCGATCAAGAGCGATTTAATAAGCGATTAAAGGAAGTGGATTTTTGCGAATACCAGCGATATTATAAAGAGTGAATAAACAATTTTTATACTCTGAGAGCATGTTTTTATTCGTCGACAGATACAGTACATCGCATCGTTTCCAGCCGCCAATCTACGTACCTACACGTAGCACTATTTTTTGTCTATTTTTCGACAATAGCAAAAAATACGGGCTTTTAAATGCGTTTGAGGTTTGAGGAATATCTAGCCTTAGGACTAGTAAGGACCTGGGAGAAATAAGTTTGTAATATTAAAAGCTATAATAATATTCTCAAAAAATAAGCATTATTAACGGCGTCAAAAGTTAGACGTGATAATGACTGACGTATCCTACGGGCCATCGATGCAGTGTTTGAGATCCATTTTAAAAATTCAATATTACTTTAAATTGCATTAAAGAAAATGTTGATTAAAGTAATTCCATAGAAATACCGAATACGTGCTTTCTGAATAATTTTAGAATTTTTTATCTTTGCAGTTCACTCCAAAATTGTATTACTTAGCCGAAAAACAGAAATAAAAATGTGGACCGCTTTTTGTGCATTATCTAATTATAAATCGTAGGTAGTTTTAAATAGCGCCTTTGAAACCGGAAGAGCTCGGTTGTAACGAATGACGGAAAGCGACGTGGCCAGAGGTCCGCAGCGCTCGCCACGTACACTGGTCAGGTACCTGACGGTAGGCCCACGACGAAGGCACCGTGATGTCTGTAGCAGAAGCACATCAGATCTCTAAGGATACATATATTTGTTACTAGATGCGCTGGGCCTACCTTGGAAGGAGGCTGACGTGACGTTATAATAATAATAACCATAGATGTTTGTTCTTCGTTCTGCCACTGATTTTAGGAGACTTGGACAAACAATTCCACCCTATCAAACTTAATCTAAATAAGCAATAAATAAGGCTACCATAACTATCAGTCTAAGGGGTGCTACGTTTTTCTTGTAAGTATTCCATCCTCTGCCACTTGCGTTATTAATTATAGATAGAAGAAGCTATCGGCAATAAGTTCCGAGCAAGTTCGTGCTTGATGCCAATATACTCCTAGTTATCATAGCGGGACCTCACCCGGCGTGCGCCTTAGATCCACGAGCCACCTCATTACCCTTTATTTTACATTTTTATTGTGGATAATAGGAATGTCGAGGAATAGTTTCTATACGAGACACCGATGGTGATGTCGAGCATCTAGCTGCCGTGCCAGTCCCAGCGTTTTAATGGGGCAATAATAATAGCTGCTCATTATGGAGTCGGCTATCGGTTATTAATAAAACAGATTGCACTCTTTGTCCTAATAATATAATGGGCTTCCATTGTTCCGCCTTACAATAATGAAACTGAATTAACCGCGCAAAAACCTTATTAACTGTAACATATTAGATTCAGCTTATTATCTACAATTGTATTGCCACGGAACGGGCACGCAGCTCGTACGCATTTTTTATATTAATTATATTTATTACATGTAATATAAAGTGCTCGACTCGACTTCCACCAGTGGCGGCACATTTCGTCACTCGATTAGTATGTTAACGACGCCTGCACAAAACCCCCATAAGCGCGCGCTGTCGCAACGCACGCAGAGCGCCGCAGCCGCGCGCGCTGAGGTCGGCGCCGGGCGACCTCACTAGACACTTTTGAAATTTACGTCAAGTCACTTTCAAGTTCCAAAAGAATTCGACATTGTCAATTCATAATTAGTCTAAATGTCAATGATATGCAAATTTTTTTTGTCATTCACTTCAATGTCACGTTCTTCCGCCCCAACCGATATGTATTTATTCCGTTATATGTATTTACTAATAAAGTAGTGTCGTAACACTACTTTTATTTTTATAAACGTTGTAAATTTCATTTCTGTAATAGCATTTTGTCTAGATTATAATCTATAAATAATAACAAAACACTAAGAATAACGAGCATACTCGGAGATGCATAAATACGGTCAATTTTTTTGTTAAAATATTGCTCAATCGTAAAAAAATTCTCGTCCGTGAACAAAATTTTTCTGTGATGTCCCTTTGCGTACCGCTTAAGTAGTTGTTTTGATTTTTTCACCCTATTCTTTTTTAAACTATCCATTAAGAAATGATCTCTTATAGGCTGCATGTCCTAAGCCATCTTTTAAAATACGCGACATGCTTCTAGGTGCTATCTTCACCTCCCGAGATAAAATCTTTTGCTTCTTGGTTTGACAGGATTTCTTCGAATTGTTTCCCTTACTGTTTTGATCGCCTTTTTCGTAAGAACACTACGTGGACGGATCAGATCTTTTCCTGTCACAAACAGTAGAGGTTTTGTTGTACCTATCAATAGCCCGGTACACAAACATTTGACTAATATCAAGCGTATGGAGGATTTTAAAATTGTATTTGGCTCCATAGCTACTTTATGTAATGCAATCACAGTGATTCGGTTCTCTTTATCACCCCACTCCAATTTAATGTCACAAAATAGGTTTCATTGTATTGGCGTGAAATTAAGAAAACACAATGAACAATCATAAAAAAATGACAGATTCCAAATTCAAAATTAATATTTAACTTTTTATTGTAACAGTATTTAAGGCCAGGCTAGTTTCGGAGATCTCGTGTTGAGACAGTCAGTCAGTGGTATTTCGCTTATACATATGTATATATAGATAGATACATATACATATATAGATATAACAGAAAGCACATTATGTTCGAACGAACCTTGGCTCTCGGAAAGGTCGACTTACACATGTATATAGTGCGCCCTTAATTTTTACTCATTTACAAAAAACTGGCAATAAAACGGCGTGAAATGTGAAGGTTCCATGAGCGGAGCTTATTTTCGCATTTAATTGCAATATAACGTCTCGTAAGTAGTCGTAAGAGAGTGACGTCGAACTCCACGCTCGTGCGCCGCGTCCCCTCGGCTCGTTGAACGTCAACCCGCAAGCAGCGCGCATGCGACAAACAACTGTCAGTCCTCAGCGCTGCCGGCGTGAGTAAATGTCAGCCCGCGGCGGCCTACCCTGAGGGTGCCCTGTGCCGAAGGGCACAGTTGTCGATAAATCCGATAACTAAGTCATTACATCGTCCATATTTGAGTAATAATCTTCGCTTGACCTGTTGCCCATTTTCTTATACGAATCACAAAAAGCTTAAACAGTAATAAAACCAACTTCTAGAAAAGTTTATTGGTAGTATAATTTTACGTCTAACATTTTGTAACAGACTTATAACGAAAGCCTTGCACTATGAATTACTTATTATTTTGGCAGCTTATCCTGTTTGTTATCGACTCATTCCTTTCATTATGATTCCAAATAAATATTATGTACGTACTTTTCCAGAGCGTCCTCCGATATTGTGCATTTCCGTGTGTACAGTGACCGTGGCACTTCTCGCTGACCGCACACGATATTGCAGGTCTCACGTGACGTCTAACGAAACGCAAGATAAAATTAGGAAGCAATTAGCACTATGAGAAGCACAATGTACTTGGTGGCGTTGCTCGCGCTAGCGGCCGCAGCGCCCTCGCCCGAGCCCGCCGCGCAGCCCGAGCCCGCCGCGCAGCCCGATCCAGCCCCGCAGCCCGACCCCGCCGCATTGGACGACAACAAGCCGGAGATCATCGAAATCATTGCCCCCGCTGCCAGTGCACAGGTACCTCAGCTAGCCTTTAGCAAAGCCTACATTAACATATTTAGAGCAATACTGATTTTACCATATTACTGGATTATTGTTTGTAATGGACTGTCCGTGAATGACGAGTTGCACAGGATTTTATCTGTCTACTGCACGCCCACGTGCTTAGTGGTCACGCGGTGATCGTGGCTTGGACTCCCGCTCGAGAGAGGTTTGTGTGACGAGACGAGTACATGCACTTTCTCTAATGTAAAATAGGTTATATAAGGTTGTACCTGGAAATATATATGTATATAGATGAAATTAAGGTGTGTGATAAATAAATAAATGCTTACCAACGGTGTCGATACCATAGAAGGAATCTTATTTTGAAATCAGATTGCTTGTATGAGTCGTCTCAGGATCTACAGACATTAATATTGTTATATTGTTCCGTTTTTCAAACATTACTTATTTTGTTTACAAGTATTTTTTCCTTCGAAAATTTCTAGATTTAAATTATAATTACCTTTAACCGAGTTGAAGTTCCAAGCATTACATGTTGCCACACTTACAAAGTCGTAAAAATAAAACGTAACATCACGCCTGTATTCCTCGAAGGGGTAAGCAGAGGAGTGTACTACACTTTAATGTTTCAACGGTTATGTTTAAGTCTCATGGAATAGCTGGTGAGCCTATTCCCATACGTCGGGCACGGATCCAGACTCCGAGTCACTACAGGAAATTTTAAATTAGAGGGATCGAATAGTACCCGACCCGGGATTTAAGCCCAGGACTTCCCTATCGGAAGTCGCGCTTGAAACCACTCGATATACACAAGGCAGTCAAAATAAATTAAGTTGTAAAAATAAACCAAGAATACTTAAGCATGCTATATAAGTGGGCTGGTCCCGTACAGCGGCAGTGTACAGTATCTGTAATGTGGAACAGTCACGCGAACACGTGTTTGTATGCGAGCGCACCTGCTCCGCCGAGCACTTCAGCCAATTTTTTTCAATTTCAACATTTATGTCCAGTAATCAATTGTTAAGTCGGCTACTTCTTTAGAAATCTTGGTATACTTACTCGTATTTAACTAACGACACTTGGAGACCTTACCGATACCTTACCGATTGCCGTCGGAGGACTTTCCCCTGTGAACCTGACTCTGTTGAACTGCTTACATAGGGCTATATTTAAAAAAAATATTTTAAAAGTATGAAACGTACGGAACTCGTTATCATTATTACACAATATACATATAAGGAAACTATAACTATCGCATAATGTACATGTATGTGCGCAGACAGGCACCGCAAGTATTTATAATTATTATATTACGAGGAGCAACACAAAATGCCTCGCCAGTCAGTTTGCTAACGCCGAGAGCGTGGCCGCCCTCGTTGCTCAGCGGGCGTGAGGCCGCAGCCATCTACTCGCCTACTGCGCTACATGCCTCATGCAAATTACACCGGCACACAAAAAAAAATTTTCTGTACATCAGACGCGACCTATCTAACGCGCATGTTTTTCGACCCCCTGAATCCGAATTTCAAATTAGTTTAGGCCGTACAATTTCCGCCTCCAATTTCGAAAAATAATTTGTGGAACTAGGGCAAGCATAATTTTCATGTATTTTGAACAGACAGTTGAATACTACTTCCAAGTGTACTTAGATCATAAGCCGTTTTGAATCTCATAAAATTGGAAAAACTCATGAAAATTGTAAAAAAACCTATGAAAATTTTTTTGCTATTTTATGCCATTTTTTTGAAAGTTTGAGGGAATATCGGCCAAATCCATTACAGATTCGGATAAAGTAGATTAAATTACATTCCTTCAATCCGAGTCTACAAAATTTTTGCTATTTTTGCAATTTTCATGCTCAAGCTCATCAATACTCGAAGCTGGGGGAAACCGACTTGAAATTACGGCCTAAACCGGCTTGAAATTCGAATTCAGCGGGTCGAAAAACATGCCCGTAGATATGTCGCGTCCGGTGTACAAAAACCTTTTTTTGTCTGCCAGTGTTATTATTGTCTTCATTTTGTATTACGTTAATTACGCGTTGGCATTCTTGAACAATTTCAAAAAACTCCGAGAAGGAATATTTCCAGGAAACCCAAAATACTTAACATTAATTACATACCTACACGTGATGCCAACACGTATCTACGCCTATTGAACGGTGAAAACAAAAAGCTCGTCAAATATGCAAACATTTATTGAAAGAAAAACATGATGCCTTGAACACCGATAAAAAATTGTAGGTAATGTCACGGTTTCTTATGATATATTTTCCAGTGCAGACGAAATCGTACAAAACCCACACCAGAAATGCGCCGAGCACGAATTATTTTGGCAACCCATTTTGGCAATGTCTTCGGATTTCGCCACGGTGGCAAATTGCGGGCTCCGCCGTCACGGCCGGGTGCGTCCACAAGCAAATGACTATATCGCGTGTCCCTAACTGTGCCTCTTCTCATCTAGTGATTGAGCTCTCGTCGTCTCGTTCACTAATGGAACTCGCGGCGGCAACAAGTGCCATCTATGTATTTCTTTCACTTCATGGATATTTGCTAAAACACAACTCTGAACTTGAAATTCGTGTTAACCGTTAAACTTTAATCAGTGGTTCCCATAAAATCAACTATCTACCAAATTTCATAATCGTTTATGCCTAAGTGTCCTTTATTTCAAGGAGCACATTTACGTTACAGGAAACGCTAGCTACTCTGAACCTGGGCGCGCCCGGCTCCGAGCTCAGCGAGCGCAACAAGCGTACCATCGGCATCCTACGCCAGCTGTTCCCCTCCCTCACACAGGTAACACTTCGCTCCGACACCCCGGCCACGTACTCTTACAGACTGGGAGAAGGAGGGGTTGGACGATGCTGTCTAGCATCGATGGTCGGCGACTGACGACCACTGACCATAACACCGTCTGACGACGGGTTGTAATCACCGGGGAACGGTTGACCCCCGAGACTGCCTGGGTAAAGAGGGAATCCTCGAGGCCCGTAGTCTCGTACCCATGCGGCGAAATGCGTCGCGGCGTATGAACGACCACTGCTGTTGCTACAGGCTGGACGCTACTTACTCTCTTGCAGAGGTTCCGCCTGTGGAACCGCCCCCGTTATACCAATTTCAATTATGTTCTGGTTTGCGTTTACCAGATTTGTTAACGAATGAGGCCTTCAGCTCCGCAACTGCGATGCGTCTGTGACCGATCATTAATTGAATTTGAACTATTTATTAGATGTAGGAAACGAGTAGGGGCTGCAGTAATTACTCAACACAATATGCATGAAGCGCGCGCTAGTTTACCTTACAGATAAAGTAAAACAAAAATTGCTTACAGTTTTGCAAGTTACAAATCTCGCATCGAGAGCGATTCCTCTCTTAGGTATACATTATACACGTACGCAGTTACCGGAGTTAGGTTACCGCGACTTAAGGCAAATAGGCGTTTTTTGCCCTCGACCCACTCTCACTCTCGTGTTTTACCCTTTGCACACTAAAGTTATCAGCAGTGATTGGTTAGTCGTTCAGAATTCAGCCTCTCACTCCGGGGGCGCTGAGTTCAAATCTATGGCGCGCACCTCTTTACAAAATTACGTTTTAAGTCTAAATATCACCTGCTAACGGTGAAAGAAAACATCGGGAGGGAACCTGTACACTTTAGAATTTCCAAAAACAACTTCTAAGGTGTGTGAAGTATGCCAACCCGTACTTGGCCAGCGTGGTAGACTATGGCTTTAACCCTCTCAATATGAGAGAAGACCCATATTCCAACAGTGGAATGACAAATGGGTCGCTTATTATTTTATTTTTTATTACACTGTTCGTTCGTGTAAGTTTTCACAATGACAATCATAAAACTGTTAATTTCAGACGCTCATGTGTTTCATTATACAGATATTTTCAATAAAATAATAAACTAATTGAATAACTACATATTTCAAATTGCGTTTAATTGTAGTACCTACCATTACTCGTATTACTATAGCAAGCTTGCAGTCTTTACGAAAATATTTTTTTAATCTGTATATGTATATAATTTTCGGATATGAATTCTGCCTTTTGAAGTGTTCAAAGAACGATATTTGCAAAAGATTAGCAGTACTCACACTGCGCTCCTCGCTGATTGATGGTAGCAGTATTCTTTTGCAGGATATATTAACATCATGACATTTTTGTAAAAGTGGCTGTTACGTTATCCCACGGGCGGTATATGTTCTAGATGATCGAACAGACAGTACAGGAGATCACCAGCCAAGTCCTGAAGATTTTCGGCCCGCTGTTTCTCCAAGCTTTCTTAGGAAACAGAAACCAAGGAAAAAATAACGTGGGTGGCGGAACGTTGGAGCTAGAAGACGACGACGACGAAGACGAAGATGAGAATGAGAGTGAGCCCACGACAAACTCGACTGCCGCGCCGAGCGCGACGAGCGCTGCGCCAGCGCGCCGCCGGAGAGCGCTATACTTCCTGCCGGTATGAGCGTCGCCTTATCGCGCACCACCAGCCTGCCAGAGAGCGGTAGAGCGGACGCGCGCAGACCGCGCGTCTTCATCGTCACGTCACCGTCACTTCATCGCATCGCCACCGACCATTTCATTTTCGTTGAACAACCCTCCACTATCTTCGTGCTAATTTTCTTATTGTCTTCCAGAATGCGATCGCCGAAGAGAACCAACTTCTCTCTGGAGCCGAATCTCAACAAGCCGAAGTCCGAGTAGCATTCGGAGACGGTCAATCTGCGCCTGGCGACGACCAGCAAGCCGCCGCGCAGACCAACTCCGCCTCCATCGACGAGATCACGCTCGACGACGCTGACGACAGTGAGGAGAACAGAAACAAGAGGTATAATTGTTTCCAAAGTAACATGATGCATTACTTATGACTCTTGAAAACTTGTAGGCCAAATGAAAATAGAATGTTTCAATCTCGTTTGTATATATCTCTTGTGTAACAATGTATTGAGAGTGAGACTCGTTTTTTACATCTTTCAGTTCACACGCTGTGTTTATAAAGCGAAGAACAATAAGGCATGCAATTTTACGTGCAATTTCTAGAGTACAACGTAAACTTAAGTAGTGTGGACCGACTATAAGTGTTTTAAATTCTTCCAGATTCCTGAGCTTTGGGGGCTCAGGTGGATCTTCCGGTGGCGGTTCCGGCAATTTCTTATTCGACATCGTCAGGGTCAGTATAAATTCACTGAAATGGGTGACCTAAACTTGTACCTTCAACTTTCAAGACCTTAACATCCATCTTCTTCTCTGCTTCAGACGAACTGTTCTGTATCACTAATTCATTATTCATTATATTCTGTTTCATCTATTCCAACAAGTCACAAGTTAGATATTATTTTGAGGATGGAGTGATTTGGGATATTTCGATCCAGTTAAATGTTCTTAGTAAGTGCCGTTCCAGGATGAACGCAAAGAGTGTACCAGACTCAAGGTTTATGTGGAGAAATGGAAGTGGTGGCGAGTGCGGTGCGAGTGAGGTAGTGATGTTGCAGCGTCCGGCGGAGGCGATGGCTCGCGCGGCCGGTACGGCATTCCGGCTGTTCGCGGGGACCGACTCGCTGAATGTGGGGCTCACCGCCTCGCACACCGCCACCCTGGATCCCAATGACGCACAAGTACACAACATACACGCTATCCAGTACTTAGTCGGGTAGAAATGTCACAGGAGCTGTTGCAGCCGTCTCGTCGCTCGTTGATGCTGTGTAGTTTCTAAACCTAGTCCTATTCTCGCAGTGTACGTCTTATACTATCTAATATACATGTACATACATACTTCTAACCTTCTCATCCATCGCTACTATTTCTTTTAACCCTTTTATTGTATCACTTAGAGGCTTACCGCACCCCGGTAGAACATTCATTTTCTTTCTGAGCTCGTTTGCACTATACTATTCACAGTTTCTTACATTTTTGTGCATATTAATGTTTGTTTTCTTCATTGTATTGAGCAGTAGATAATAATATATCGCCAACTTTTCAATTTTCTTAAAATAGATATAAACAGACCAAATTGAAAACATGATTGCTGCTTATTAGTTACTATTGTTTTTTTATAAATAACCTATTGTGCACGAGTAAGTTAAATGGAATAATATATTTTGATCTTCCATTATTTTACTTCACATTCAAGTATCTTAGACAGTGTGGATGAATTTGTTTTTAAACATATGTTCTAAAGGCCTCGGCGGTGTGCTTTGCAGTTGGTAGCGGGCTCTTCCTCCGGCTCGTCGGGAGACGCCGGCGCCGCCGCGGAGGGCGACGACACTGGCGCCGCGAAGGGCGACAACTTAACGGAAGGAGTTCCCGGCCCTATTACAAGACTTTTCATTATCGCCAACAGAGGCATAGCCAATCTCATCCAAGATCTCATCCTCCGCATCGCGCAGACCTCGGAGAGGATAGTGAACTTTAAGGCGCGACTGATCACCTCCATCATTTAACGTGCTCGTCTTTAGAACAATGTGGGGGACTGCGACTGGCGTGGATTTCGATTTGGACTGGCGTCGTTTTTATGCCTCAAAAGCTGTTGTTGGTTCCTTTGTAGGATGAAATCTTTGCAAGTCGTTATCGGAGTCCGCCCGCCGGCGCCAGCTGACGCGGCCCACACTCTCGTTACTTGACTGGACACGAAATATCTGGAGACACCACGCCAGAGCCAAGCTTAAAAATTTTTTTCAGTGCTCTCTTAATAAATATGCAGCACCAAGTAATCCAGAGCCTGCAAGTCGCAAAACTTAACAGGTTACGTCACAACAACCTACAGTTATTTATAACTATAGATATATTATTATTTCGCAGTGCTTCAGTGCTTTATGACAAATTTATCATTAATTTGATACATGCAAGGTGCATACGTTTTCGGCAGCGCCGTATATATTGACATTACGCGCACTTAAACTAAATTAAAGAGAAAGTGACATTACGTCATTAGACTCGATCAACGAAATGAAGCCGATACAATATCCTAAGGGAGTATGTATCTTTACGAAATATAACGATAGTTAAATATGGTGTATTAGGTTGTAGGAATGAAGGTGGAAGGGCTGAATATTTTTTAAATACAAAGTTAGTACAACATGAATCCTACTGTAGTTACAAGAATTTATTTATTTATAGAAAGGCAGAGGAGTCGAATTCCACAGCCATCTGCCGACACGCAGAGCTCTGTGTGAGCGCAGAGTCGTGTGGTCTTGTGCGAATGTAGTTTTGTGTACACTTAAGTGGAGAGTGAGCTGCGGGCCTCCAGCGTAGGATATGTAGGGTAGCTAGGTTAGTCCGGAGGCGGCGGCGCCGCTCTGCTCAAGCTTTTTTATAATGTGACATTTTGATTTGTTTTTACCTTTGTAAATATGTATTATAGCGGAAATTATGTAAAATAAACGGATTAGTAAGTTACTATGTCTTTCATTTTATATGAATGTCCCTAGGTGTCCCGTGTCCCTATGTGTATATGACCCGATGCGTCGCTTCGACTCTGCCTTAGAGGAAAACGAGCCATAATGGATAGTAAGTATATATCTACTTGGTAAGTGCATGAAGAATGTAAAACCTACAAAAAACAGTTTCACTGTATAACCTCCCGTTATATATGCGTTCAACAATCTCTACAATAAATTTTTCTTTTTATTTTACAATTAAAAATGATATCAAATCAGCAGAGTCATGTACGTGCCACATTTTAGAGTCGAAAGAAATTCGTTAAAAAAAAGCATCTAAAAATTATGGCATACTTGGTGGCCATTATTTGACCACAAAACAGTGATAGCCTAGTGGTTAAGAATTTGTAGCGGCGCGCTGCCTACAGAAATATGAGCGCGCGCCTCACGTGGAGAAATGCTGACCACGCATCACACCACGAGCACAGATTATAGTAAACAATAGACTACGTCACATGTGTCACACTGAGACTGGCCAATCAGAGTACGCATCCTGAATCACGCTATCGAAGTTCCATAGAATCTCAGCATATATACAAGTTCCGAAGTTAACATCAAGACCGCGGTCCCCAGGCAGCGACATCGCCTGGCGGGAGATCTCTCCTTTTCCTCCACATAGCTTTTAAAACGAATTTAAAAATATATCGTAATGTGTACTCTTTAATATTAAACTAATGGCATATTTACATTTCACTTTTTTCAATTATTGTAGAATCGTGGAACTTGCAAAGTTCAACTTTAACTAGTATAGCAGGCCAAAGTTAAATTTGTTAAATAATTAGACTATTTGGTTTAAATTAAATCTAAACGGCTACAAGCTTTGTTCTAAAAACTGTAACCGTTCATGCGGTGTGGTTAATGCACGGTTCAGTGGAGTTAAACGTAACAATCAGTGGGTCCGAAAGATCTCCGAGGGACCCGCTCAGGCGCGGCCTTGAACTTGGACGAGACTGCGAGCTCCCAGCTGATTCTATTATTTCAAATCGAAATCGCTTCACAACACATGTATAAACGGGTCTTGTTAATCGTTACACAGCCGATACTCCCCTATATAATGAGAAAAATCTCTTTAATGAAAATGGTATAAGAGGAGTTCGTATTGAAGACAATAACGAAGGATATTAGGAAGAAAAGGGACAGAAATTTGCAAGGATAACAAACGAGGGCGACAGATGGGAGTCCTTAGTCACTCCCTCTCTCTCTACGAGAAAGTTAACATAATAAAATACATCCTAATATATATTAACATAATAAAAAAAGGTAGATATCTACCAAGATATAGAACTTCATAAAATAGAATGTTTGCCAAATGTTATCCTGTTTGCCACTTCAGATATCAAATACTTACATTTGTCATTGTATTATCGCTTATGCTAGTATGTTCAACATGCTAATGTACCTAAATACATTTTAAGTCGTGTTGGTGAAATTGAACGCGACCAACATATATTATTAAACAAGTACGATATCATTGTGGAAGCGGTGGGAGACACGCGAGCTACAGCCGCGAGAAAATTGCATATTAGCACTGAAAATAATATCCGTCGCCTTCATATTCAGCGTAATGGGCAGGATATTTGCTACATAATTCCCCTACGCTAAAGTGCAAGTCGGGCCGCGACGTATATCTACTAGCAACCGGCGACAGACGCCGTAAGTACGTTGCCGGATATTGAAACTGCATCTGACGTGTTATTACGCGCCTTTAAAACTCCTCTGCTCGAAGTCAATATTTAGCACACGAGGTATCACATCGTGTCAGTAGACGTCGAAGGCAGTAATGAACGTACAATGTTATTAGTTGATATAAAACATGCAGCTCTTTGAAAAATGACAAAAAAAAATTGAAATAATTGAAAAAGTGGAAAATTGCTATTCCTTTGAAATAGTCTTCGGTGGATATCTGAACACACTTAACTGAGAATGTGTCGCTGGTACTTGACTGTGATATTTGCCACGTTATTTATTTTTCCATCTATAACGTGCGAAGGTAGCCCTACAATTGAATGATGGCTGAAGTTAGTTCATACGAATTGATACAATAAATTGCTCTGCGTATAAAACTAACAATAATGCTACTGGTCCGTAACATTCAGTAAAAATAATTAAATAACAACATGGGAAAAAAATACAGAAATAAATAGATGAATATGTTAAAAGGTAAATTAGGAATTATGAGGCAAATCTTTATATTATGCCAATTTTAAATTCAACTACTCACAAGAAAGATGAAAACGTTGCTTTATGTTGGATTATATCTAATAACATTATAATAAACTAATGTCATATAATGAAATTTAACCAAGCTCGAGATTATTGGAAACATTAATACCCGATGGTTCAAAAAATTATTTACTGCAATTTTTTTGTGTTGCATATAAGTACAATAGTTGTTCACAAAATATATTAAGGTTATTTAAACCAATTGAAATTGCAAAAATCAATGACCATATAAGAATACCACAGTTACAAAACAATAATTATTTCATCATTAATTCAACTTGGTAAAATACAAGCTAAAGAGAAAAGAAAGTACTAAGTCATAATTACATAATGTTTATATCGAATTGAAGCGTGGAGTACGTATATCTGAGCGTCACAAACATATAAATGGTAAAATATTACGGCTAAATAGTAAGCTACAGTCTATGTATCCATCGGATTTCTTAAAACTTAGTTTACAACATAAATATATTTCATTATAAAAAAATTAACAGGAATTCGTTTACCGTATACGTGACCGAGGAACAAACATACAAACGAGCGAATTCCTGGTATAAAGGAGAATGTGTTAGAGTTGTTAGAATTTTCAGTAGTGACTCGGAGCCTGGATCAGTGCCCGGTGTTGGCAATAGGCTCACCACCTATTCCATGGGGCGTAAACGTAACTGGTGAAACGTGGGGGTGTACTACACTCCTCTGCCTACCCCTTCAGAGATTACAGGCGAAATTGTTTAGAATTGTTGCTCGTTATATTGCTCAGTGTAATTTTACTGTAACACAAAAATCTTGGCAATATTAGAACGTTCCTGTACAAGCTACTGAATTCAATAAGTTTCTGCGGTAAACAACAATTTTTCAATTACGGTCAGCGTTCATACGGATTGACGCTTAGTTATTAATTATCTAAAAGCTCCCAAGTATTTACATTTTTCTGAGCTTTTCGCGGCGTATCGATATAATGGTGTGGTAACTTCGCAAAGTAATTATTGAAAGCAAAACATTTACTTGTACTCTCGTCTCTAAAAATGAGCGTACAAAGCTAACGGTGGAGGACCGCCACGTATCCATTTGATACGGATGGAACTTCGTTCGTCAGCGCGTGCTTCGATGGCGGAAAGTGGAAGCCACGATGCCCCAGTTTAAAAAAGAGAAAATTGTTATCGTACCTACGGATTGACTGTATTTAGACGAGGCTGAATCATTCCAAGCGGGACAACGTCACCCCAGGTCGATTACCAGCCTTTGTAATTATTACAATACGTGCGTAGTCTATTGTCACAACTCGTTTGAAACTTGCAGTCACACAAACTGAGCGTTTCTAGCAAAAACATATACCTACTTGTTAGTGCGGAAAGGTATTTTTAAGAGCTTTTCACTGAAGTGGCTGTGTTTAGCGTGGTCATTATATATGTAAAAATGAAACACCGCTACCCCGGCAACTGATTTCTCTGTTTACTCGTTACATATTCTTTAAGGACGAATGTTTAAAATCTTTTTAAAGCCACCTGGAACGTGTTTTAAAACGTAGCATCTGTACAGCGACGCGGTGAATACTTTATATGTTGGAAAATAAATACTGGCGTTGAGACGACTCATAACCTTGCTTAGTGCCCATAAGTCGCTGAGATGTAAGCGAGCAAACAGATATTACTGATAAAACAATGTTTGCAATATTGAAGATTTGAATGAGAATATGATAAACAAATTATTTTATAACAAGCACCATTCATATCGCACTAGAATATTTTAAGAATATCCTGTCAGCTACAGGTTAACAATATTTTTTTTGACAAAGCAAGAGACAGATTCTTTTTCTTAAATTTACATCCTAATGACATAAACTAACATCGTACTTCTACATATTATGTCCCTGGGTTGGTATTTTGTTTTCATAGCCTACTTTATTTAATAAACGAAACAACTAAAAAAGTACACGAATTGCCATTTAGAAATTTGGCTAAGAAAAGCTCATATTATTCATATTAATTATAGGCGAAAAATTATATTATGACATATTATTTTATATAATTTCTCGTAGTTTGACGTAACACTTCGTAGCTAACAAAACATTCGTAGCGCTAAAGAATTTCATCGCCGGAAGCAGCCATGACGAAATACGAGGCGTTACCTTAGTATACGCCTGAGAAAGCACGTTCGAATACTATATTCTCATAAATGAGAAAAATCCAATTACCCGATCCGGGATTTGAACCCAGGACAGGACCTACTGATCGACAGTCGTGCTTGCAACCACGAGGCCTACGTTGGAAAATATAATCAATACGCTGATTGTGATGTTATTTAATAAATGACAATTATTCAAACGATAAATCGCTAAGTGATATGCGCGGAATTTATTAAATAATACAGTGTTGTCTGTTGTATCCAAGGGATAATTTATTTCTAATTTTTTACGTATACAAACGACATGAACGGGTTTTACTTCGGCTAATTAAATACATATGTACGTATATTTAAAATTAATATTATAGATAATACTAATTAGACAGTAAGACAGATCATTTCTAAAAACTTCGAACGCACTCGCACGATACTGAAGGGACAGAGAAACACACAACAGGCACTAACAGCTGTAGGTAAAACAAAGACATGTACAAGCTAATGTGAATTTGAATATCATTTTTAAATACCTCACGTCCATATTAATGCATCAGATAAAATGTAATCAATTTTAGTTTTCAAGAAATCCTTTTATATATTGTATATTTGATACTCCATTAAATATTAAAGACGAGCAGTAAATATATTGAGAAAGTATAAGCTATGTAACGAAAGATCTCGAAGAAATGGAAAAATATAAGGAAAGAGTATTACGAGGTCGCTATAGGGGGAGCCGAGCTTTTACATTAATTGCGATATTTCTTTTGAATAAAATATGTCGTTGTGGAATCACTCGACAACTTATTAACTGTTACGCCGTGGAGTTTCAATAACAATTTTGTACTGCCTCACTTAATTTGTTTTGTATTCATTAAAAAAACATAACGTTCGTTGACGAGCGCTACAGAAGTCGTATAAATACGTACCAAAGAAACGAAGAAACGTGACTGTACCAAAGGAATGATGTAACGGTCGCTGTTGTCGATAAATACGTATTACAGTATCTGGTAAGATGTTGTGTAGATTTAATGCTACTTCTGAGACGTAAGCTCAAGTATGTTGTGTTAGAACTGTCCGCTTACTCTAACCCTTTCAACAGCGACACGGACACAAATACGCGTTAGTGTCCAATTTCATTAGTTATTACAACAATCGCAAATAACCATCCACTAAATTATAATTTTATGTTAGATAACTGTCTAGATGCATTTATATATATTCTTTTATATTCATAAGCGAGTACACGAGAAGCACGGTACGGAAGAGTTTATATAGAATTTTAAATTCGTACCTATGACTGCTTCGTTGGTTGAGCGCTTGCAAGCACCAATCGGGAGGTGCTGGGTTCAAACCCGGGGTCAGGTACTATTAGATTTTTCTTGTTTAGAATTCGTAGTAGCGACTTAGGGTCTGGATCTAATCCCGGTGTATGGCAATGGACTGAATACTGTAAATAAAGTGTGTAAAATAAAAAAAAATACTTTGTTACAACTAACGCTCACCTCTTCGGCTTTCTTCGCGAGTATCGGCTCCATATCCCGGACTTGCTGCTCCATCACGCCGACCACGTCGTAAGTCTCGTACAGCTTCTACACACACCACACATACGAGCTTACACGCAGCTGAGATCAGCCGTTGCATTATTGTCGCAAGTTGGAGCGACACGTGTAAAATTATCGTACATGCGATGCACTGTATGATGGTATTTTATTATGTTTTTTTACATTTACTGCCAACCCCGTGATGAAGCTGACGTGACAATGTAAAAATAATAATAATGGTCAACACCGACAGGCCTGCAGGAATGAAAACCTTAAGTACCTAACATGGGAGTAGTATAATATGTAGTGAAGGGAGCAATAGGACCCTTTCCTACAGGCGGAACGCGTACCTGCAATCCGCACGAGATGCGGTCGCGGCCGCGGATGATCTGCTGCTGTTTGTTGTCAAGCAGCGCCAGGTACAGCTTGAGCAGGTCCAAGTAGCTGCTGGGCGTCGTGTAGAAGTAGCGCCGCATCTCCTGGTACAGCCGGTCCGTCATCACGTCCACGTCCTGCCGCCGCGACGATCGATAACGGGATCAGTACTTTCTACATTACAGTGATCACACAGTACACGATGTTAATGCAAGGAATTGTATTCGACCTGAAGTTTTCCTTAAGTGACTTATCATGATTCCTTGTTGCGTCATAATTATCGTCATCGACCCTTTCATCATCCTGTTTAACGATAACATTTTGTTTACGACATTTAACATTGAAACACATTTTTGCGAAGATAGAAGTAACCGCCAAGATCTCACGGCCGCCCAGAATGAAATGCTGAATTTTAAATCTCTCTATCTGCACCACTACTGTAATATATATGTATGTATAAGAACAGACCTGGTGCATGGTGACGCACAGCGTGGAGATCTTGGTGATGATCTCGTTATTGGCCAGCGGCGACAGGCACTGCTGGGCCACGGACAGCAGCGCCTCTGGCGGCCACTTGGTGAACCAGTCGATGGTGCAGCAGTTCACCAGCGACGGGAACATGCGGCAGCGGCGTCTGGGCCAACGCGTATTGTCGTAAGTCGTCAAAATAATCGTTAGTTTGTGTATAAAAGAAAGTGACGTATGTGGAAGAAGCACATCAAATCTGCGCGTTTGGTGTTCTCTATCTACCTCGCAAGGGACCTGCTTCAAATAATGCCGTCATCGCCGGCAGCACTTAAACACTAGTCAGCGAAATAAACCATTTGAAACATATTAACTAAACGCGTGGCTGCCTTCTTAACGCAGGTTGTTTCATGTATCGCACTTGATATAATGCGGTATTTGTACACGTTCCAATGTCAAGCTTGACCGCATTCTTATATCTCTAAGCGTAAGGTCAGTCATTTCGTCCATATTATTCCAACGTGTAATATATCCTTTTGATATTTATAGCTAGCTCAGTTGAAAGAGCGTAAGGTTAGGAAATAGCATCTTGTATCATAAAGGCGCGTCATATTAATAATTCAGTTTTTAGATGAGCGCCGCGGGTCCTTCTGGAAATTACATATATATTATTAGAAGAGGTTATACCACTATCAAAAATGTATTAGAGTAATATGATCCTATATATTGATCGAATCCGTATTGCTATAAGATATTGTTGATTAATACGATTTTATCCAGTGACGTAGATACATATTTATTATGTACTTATATAGAGTAAGACAGTAACTTCAGTAAGTAGACGAATAGATAACATTGCACAACGCCGTCGACAAACATGATGTTATTTTTTGCTTATTTCTAGACTCAGTAATTGTAACTACCAACAAAAAAATTTACTTGCTTATAAAGAATGGATAAAGATACTCGGCATCCTCTTCTCTATCGTATTCATCCTGTTTTCTTCCTGTCGTAAGGAACCTGGCACGATAAACCAAGAGAAGTATTAATAAGTGGTCACCTGAAGGCCTCGCCGACGGGGCTCATACAGATGCAGAGATGCAGTTTGCCGCGCACCCGGTTGATAAAGTAGTAGTAGACGGCGTCGCGGTCGGCCGGGTTCACGCCCGCCCTGGCCGCGTCCGGCCGGCAGCCCGTCTGCACCTGCTCGTACGTGTCGCCCTCGAACAGGTTGGGCACTTCGCCTGATTCACCGAGAGCAAATTATTGGATCGCAGGACAGGCAGAGGCAATATCGCGGACAACATTTCCATTTATTGACAGATCTGTCCGATCTGTTAATAAATGGAAATTGAATAAGAAACTACAACGTGCATCACACACCCTCTGGTCTCTACGTCGCTGTTACAGAATGATCGGAACAGTTACTGAAGTGAATCAACTTCCGTGAAATAATTTCCCTTCGCTACAACTCAAACACACTAAAGAAAGTAATTATATTTATAAATTTCGGAGGTTTTGTTTACGCACGTTTGCTTCACCTTACTAGAAGAATTCTTCAAACGAAACCAGTTCAATTGGTAATTTTTGTCATCGCTGCACTCAATTTCATTCTTTAGGTATTTTTATCTACATATAAATCAGAATGAGATTTAATAACAATTGAAAAAGATTTTGTCAATAATTTTATTGTTGAAAACACTGTTTACTATTACGATATCCTAATACGTTAATCAGCATTATTAAAAATGTACACATATAACAATGTAATACATAATATCTGAGTGGCGCCGAATACAATTAATATTACATACGAATTAATAAATATTTTAAATAAATAATCAACGAAAGAGCGTTTCAGACAGATTTCAGCGATGGCGTCTGCTTTATCTCTGATTATTAAAATCTGATTATTTAATTATGAACATTTAATTTCGAAGTTATCAACATGAGTATGAAAATACTATACACGAACCGTGTCCACGAACTTTATGTGGCAGACCAAATTCAATGCGAGCGAAGCCGAAGCGAGCGAAGCGGGCAAAAGCTAGTATTGGATATAACAAGTGTAGGTAATGTTATATTATAGTTGAGCATTCATTATTAACCTTGCTGTCAAATCTGCTTTTGGACGTAAATTAACAAAGCCGCTGGCCGGACTGGCAGTACATTTTCCGTGTTGATTATGACCGGTATCGCAGTACATTGTTCCGATGGATAGGAAACAGCGCGGCGTGAAATCGGACGAGCACGTGGCTTTCAATTAAACGAATCGTTTTGAAATAATTCATTTGTTAACGCTCCGGGTGTCGGGGACGTAACTGCATTAAAGTACAATTGTGTGTTTCAACGTATCACAGAATTTTGTGCCCAGCGAAGTTTTCCGGAGGTTACAATTTCAAAGCTATACAAGTTGAGGACAGAAAACAATTATAATAGTAATTATCTTGTTTAATGAAAATTATTTCGGATTACGTTGGAAAATAATTGATTTTTTTAATTTGATACTTCTAATAGCAGATCGGAGTCCAGATTTTTGTAGGGTGTATGGTAATTTGCTCATACCTTATTCCAGGGAAAGTACAACATAAAAAAAACGTAACATCACGCCTATAATCCCCGAAGAGGTAGGCAGAGGAGTGTTGTACACTCCCATGTTTCACCAGTTACGTTTAGGTCCCATGAAATAGTTGGTGAGTGTATTGCCGTACACCGGGCACAGATACAGACTCCGAGTCAGTACTAGAAATTCTAAATTAGAAAAATCCAATAGTATTCGACCCGGGGTTTGAACCCAGGACCTCCGCATAGGCAGTCGCGTTTGCAACCACGCGACCAACGAGGCAGTCAAATGTACAACATAACTGATAAAACGTGTGAGCACAATACTTCTCTGCCTATAGCGTAATACAGGCATTATATTATGTTAGAAAACAATTGATTCTTAAAGTCTAATTATCCTTCAGTTTCTCGGAACTTATTTTAACAGCGATAACAAAATAAATGACGTTCTCTCATGGTATGCGTAACGCTATGTTTCATACAAAATAATAAATATATTTAGAGGAGTTCAAGTGACGAAAGCATTTATATAACGCAAAAGAGTACTGTGCTTATATAAAAAGAAACAATTCTTGACAATTAATTATGAATAGGCACGTGTAACCTCTATAGGTACAAGTCTTGTCGACACGCAGAGTGCCGCACAATACCCATCACTTACTTGGCTTCACTTTCATTAAAAGTGTTTCCAATTAAAGGTGGCCCATTGTTCATTGTACAACGTTTTTTTAAGTTGTAAAGGGTAGGTTGTTGCGGCAGAATGTCAAAAGACACCCTTGGTGCCACGTGACATATACGTAACTAGCCGCTCGCCAGAGAGCCTCGTATACATAATATGTATATCTATATATATATTTAATCCATATCTAATTCATACAAATACATAAATGTTATTAGAAGTATTGAACTTACGCACCAATCCATTCTAGTATTATTTGTTTGCCTATAAAATCTAATAATATATTATAACGTAATATCACTCCGATAATCCCCGAAGTGGTAGGCAGAGGAGTGTAGTAAATTCCCACGTTTCAC